>JAPSGF010000056.1:3072083-3186379 GCA_035772895.1 Perdix hodgsoniae | reverse complement strand
AAAAAAAAAAAAAAGAAAAAAAAAAAAAAGAAAAAAAGAAAAAAAAAGAAAAAAAGAAAAAAAAGAAATCAAGCTCTGAATTGCTATCTGTTGCCTCAAGGGTACAGCCATACTTAATGCATACTTCATAACCTTGAGCATGTACAGAATCAACTCAGAGGCTGGCGACTCCAAGCTTGATCTACAAAGCATATCCTATTCAGACTACTACTTAGCAACAGCTTTTTCCTTTTCCCCAAAATCTCCTTTTAGCATCTTCCCAGCTATCAGCCTCATTTAGCCCAAACTCCACAGCAACTCTTTGTAATTCCGAAGACTATAGAAGGATGCTGATGCATTATGAAAATTGAAAAAAAAAAAAAAAGAAACAACAAAGAAACAAAAAACCCACAAAATCCACATCCTAAAATGATACTCTCTCAATATTTGGATGGTTTTCTTCTGACCACAACAATATTCATACATAAATAATTGTTATTAAAGAAAGGCAATTTATAATCTCTTCCACAGACTAGACTCATTCATACTGATGGCATTTCACAAGATAAGGGGCTGCTCTCAATGTTGATCATTAAGTTGACATGTTATGAGACGTTTTGGAAGTTGCCCAGGGCTGCCCAGTGTCTCTAGTAATGTAAAGGTACCTGGGTCCTCCTTTTTGTGTGCCATTGGGATCATAACCCAACAATACCAATTCCTCTACTTGTCTAGTTGCTTGGCAAAGGACATTTTCCAGCCCATAGCACATCTCACAGAATAGCATTCCCAAAGAGCCTATTATCATTATATTTGGGATGGTTTCTTTCTTGAAAACAAAGATTCTGAATGGGTTACTCCCTATAGGACACCTCCAGCAGCAACTGAATGCTCAAATCTAAATGGATTTCATTAAGGGAAAAGTGATAGTAATAATCAAATCTTTAGCTCCAAGACTGAAAACCAGGTTAAAAATAAACAGAATATAACACACTGAGATCCAAGATTAGATTGTGTTTAGAAAAAGCTACCTTGCCAGGTCTTAAACCCTTGCCTTGGGTTTAGGCAAGGATCTTTGAGAAGTTACTTAACACTGAAAACTCATTATGATACACAGCTACCATAACTATCTTACACACTGCAAAGAGCCCTGGTATATCCCCACCTAGCACAGTAACTAGCAAGGTAAAAGGGTGTCTCATTGAAGCTGATATCCCAAACCTTTAGATAGTATTTAGGGTTTGTCTTAGCTAAGAAGAAGGAGAACAAATACTCGGCCATGTCTAGGTACAGCATCTTCTCACTGACCCCTTTCCCAAATCACCAGCTGTATGGCAGCAAAGCAGGGCATGCAGCAGTGCCTCCACTACTACAGCTTAACAGCTGGGCACAAACTCCATCCAGTCCTCACTGGGCAGGGGAGGCTAGACATCAAGACAAATGGTGCTACAGACCCAAACACAATGTAGACAGCTCTGGGAGCCTAGGAAGAAATCTGAGAATTGAACGAGTTATCTCATGTTGAACCACTCTCTTCATGTTTCAGAGCATCACTTGGTCATATACATGAGATTTACTGCAGTTCAAGGGTGTTCTCATCCCTTCCATGTTTTCATACACAATACTGTTAGGAAAACTGAACACACATGCCTCATACTGGCAGTCTTTTTTGAAGTGTATTGCACATTAGCCTTTTTAGTTAAACCCTCTATATAACTTTATATACATACTTTTGAGTTAGACCTTTATATAATCCCCACCCTACAATACTGTAATACTAGACTAAAACAAGTAAAGCCTACTCTTCAGGCTCTCCCCATTTAGATCAGCTCACCTACAGGGGATGCTTACACTTCATATCATTTATACAACCCCCTCCCTTGAGTTCCTTGAAGTGAAATTAACTGTTCACTTATTAGAAAATTTGGCAAGTTCTCTCTGATTCTATCAGGCATTGTATTTGCAATTTCATTTATGAGGTTGCTATTTCACAGTTATCACACAAGCTTTTATTTATATTTTTTCTCCCCAACAAATTATTTTCAAATGGGTGACATCTCAAAGGAGAATCCATTCCATTGGATTGTGTACTACTTAAATCAAAAAGTTCATCTGAAGTTGAACAAATGAATTGGTGAAGCATCTAGGACTTTACTAATGCTTCCAAGTTGTTCACAGGGGAGCAGAAAAGACACAGCAAGAAACTAGAGAACAGTAGAGAAAAAAAAATTGCAACAATTTCAGGCAGGAATAAAATAGGGATTTCTGGTATCTTGATGCTGATCTGGGCTATACAATTTGATCACATCACAATCTGACACCACTGTCTAATCAATGAAGGAATGACCCAGCACCTGCATGCTGTGAGAGAGTGTGAGGTAACAATTAACACCTGGCAGAACACCATTTTGCACTTGAAATACCCTTTCACCTGAAGAGTCAACATGAGCTTGTTTTGATAAAGCCAAGCTTCAAAGATGAAACTATTTGTTCACGTCACTAGCTCAGTCTGTATTCTGATTATATGTTGGCTAGCTTAGAACCAATATTTTGCAAAGATAACAATTGCTCAGCTTGAAGTCATCTCCTTCAGCTTAGCTCTTGAATAGAACTAAAATTAAAGAAGACATAAGAATGTGCGCTTCTGCAAATTTTCCAAAGTGCTAGCCAAGCCTACACTGTGCTTCTGTAGTTATGCGTGAAAACATAGGACTGAGGGACATAAGCTTTATAAATGCACTTGTACCTTCCAAACCCTCTTTCACATATTAAGTGATAAACAATTGTTCATGTTACAGAAACAGTTCCTCATTATCATATCTGAACCTTGTTCTTGAAGTACATCAGGATCCCAGAGCCCTCACCCAGCATCATGTTCACTTCTTTGTGTAGCTTGCTGAAGCTCCAACCAAGGGAGACTAAGCAAAAAACTTCAGTTAAGCTGATTGCAAAGCAAAAGAACATAACTACTGCACTGGCACTTAGATATTAATTAGACAGGACTGAAACATGGAAACATTTAAAATAAATGTTCTTGGTGATATTATTAAATGTTAAGTTTTATGCGTACTAAATCGTTTTTCGGCCTGTTAAATAGCTTTTCTTCTGTGGTCTAGGAGATGTATAATTAAAATATATTTCTAGCCTTCAATGATTAATAATTAAATAGCTTGACTAACATTTAGATGGTAAAAGTACAAAAGTCCTTTGAAAAAGCCTAGCTTTTTTTTTTTTAGAACACGATAAGTCATTTCTATTAGAGCTTTCCTAATTATAATTTATTTTAAAATGACACATACCAATTTATTTAAACCCCTCTAATGTCTGGTGTAAGGAAAATATTTCTATTTTTTCTTCTTAGTTTATGAATATATCACTCAAATATTTTCTCCTTTCACTGACAAGCTAGGCCCAAGTTGCAGTCAAAAAATATGAGCAACTCACTGGAATTTTTATATTTATGTCTTTCATATTCATAAAGAATATCAGTCAAAGCAGACTTCTAATAACAGATAACACTTCTCCCTACAGATTCCAATCTATAGCTGTTACCATTCTGTATACTTCATAAATACATCCCATATCAAGGAAATCAAGTGAACAGGCAAAGAACAAAGTTGAAAAGTCAGAAAGAGAGCCTGCAGCAGCACTGCCTGTTTGAATAGGAGGCATGGATGCAGGCCACCCAGCACATAGGGGCCACAGAAGTCATCTCTGTAGGACAAGTACAAGTCATGTCACTACTATTTATGTTTGTGGAAAAACAAACATCACTATTCTGTCTTGACACAAAATTTTATATGTACATACATAATCAGTTGTATGACGTCTCTGAAATTGCAAGATACATGAAAACAAGCCAGCTGGATGGTGTGATTCTCAATAGTTGCAGCACATAATCATATGGCATAGCAGCTGAAGAGGTTGAGCATTACACTCCTATCTTTAGGGCCTGAATGAAAACAAGGGGCACGGTAAGACTCAGGAAGCAATGAGAAAATAGTGCTCAGCATCACAGCCTGGCACATGGCAAGATTATTGTAGTTGTTAGAGAAATTTTAAGAATTGCAAGCAGGCATTGAAAGAGAGCAACAGGGCCACTTCAGTGGGGGAGGAGCACCTGCAGTAGCAGAAGACAGCATGGAAGAACTTGTTCAAGAGCATAAAAAAGAAGAAAAAAGAGGTTGTAGGAACCTACCAAGACCAGTGCCAGGTACTTACTGATAAGAGCCAAGCTCTCAGCGCTACGAGAAAGGATAGTTAGGCCTTAAGAGAGACAACACAGCTTTTGTTTGACATTACATGGAGAGAAGAACAGAGTGGTGAAAAAACAATGTGCAATAAATATAATTATTGCGGCATATGTGCTGTGTCCTCAGTAGAAGGGAAAAAGTTTATCCTTGGAAATAGTTTGAGGTAGAAAAGGTAGAGCAGTACAGGGGAAAAAGGCAAGCCAGTTTTTCTGGATAAATAAGGACCAAGATAAATGACTATAGACGGGAGTACCAATGTCAGCATAAAGAGAGACAGAAAGAAAGTGCAGTTCTGCAGTAACTTTCTTATCCCAAGATAAAAGCCTATCCCTCTTTTTCCTTGCTCTTCAAAATATTGCAGCACTGGAATTTCAGTAAGGGCATGCAGCAGTGCTCCAGGAGCACTGCAACTTTAGAACAGACTTTTCTGGAGCTTTTCCCCCCACATCCTCTGAAGGAATAAAAAGCAAGTCAACAGATGAATAATGTAATTAACGGCAATTAATTGTGTTGAAATTCACTAAGATATGCAGATAAATTACCAGATTTTTTTTTTTTTTTTAATGAATTGGGGGTAAGTTTTTAGAAAACACTGTGGTCTCTGGGCAGAAGCAGGCTGGAGTTTGCATGTTAACTAAAGCTGTATGTACATTGTACACTGTTCAAATGCTGAGCTTCAGGGATTAGATGGGCATGGAGTCCAGAAAAGTAGATGAACATTTTGTTCAAAGCATATGGAGTTCTTAAAACATTTTTTTTTTAAATAAACTCCCATCCAGAAATCAATTAAGCACCATGTTTAAATAAAAGTGTGCCACTTGTTCCATTTAAAGTGAAATATGTTCTTAGCAGGTGAAAGAGTCCACTGCTTTTCTTCCCTTGAAAAACACAAGTGACAAATCAGCAGCAATACACTACAGACTTTACTACAGCTGTCAATTACTTGGGTTGATTTGATGCAAAAGCTGAAATATTTCTCCTGTTAGCTAATTAGGATTGAAACATGTTTCTTCCCCTGCTTTGTTTAGAAATATTGTGACAGAAGCATTGGATAGTTTTATTACAAATAGCAGAAAACCCAAAAAGGAAGGTATTTCATTCATTTCCAAGGAGTAGCATCCTTGATTGTTCAAGTATTTTAACATCCAAATTAAATATCCTTTGTTCTTGCCTTCAATATAATCTTGAAATATAATTAAAACCCAAGTATAATATAATTGAGAACTCTGTAATACGCCCAAACTTCCCAGATTAGCACAGATCTTATCCATACCCTCAGACACTTGCAGTTATTATTCTGCAGGTCTTGATGCCCGGACTTAATGTAAACTTAGCAAATAGATTTCCTTTGAAACCAGGTCAATAATTTTCTTCACTGCCATAAGTATGAGAAAGTTCCCAATGAGACAAGGATACCAGAAAACCTAACTTCTGCATGTGCAAACACCAACCTTTGCAGAAAATTAGAGTGATTCTATAGTAAAATCAAGCAATGTATTTAAATGTAGAAGTGACAGCAGTGTTTTCCTTGCTCCATTCCTCAGAAGTCTTGAAGGATTTGCCTGCACACCCTCTCTATAGATACATCCAGGCCACCTTAAGCTCTTCTAGCAGGACAGTTACCTTTGCTTAATATTTAGCTTATGCTGGTCTTCACTTGCAAGAAACTAAGCGATACTCAGTCAAAGAAAGGTAGAACTGTTACCAAAGATCCAGATCCAAACATAAACTTCAGCATCCCTAAAAGCATGTAAATTGCCATTCTCAGCTAAATCAAAGGTCTATTTAACCCAGTACTTTTTCACCAACTGTGGCCTCAAGCAGATGCCTGGGAAGAAGTAGAAGAAAGGTACTATGTCTCCCTTCACATGTCTATGAAGCAAAGTATCCTCTTCTGCCTTCCCACAATTCATAACTTTATTGCTCCTCAGCCACGTGTGATGCTTGCGTATTTGTCATCCTTAAACAGTTTCCACTTTATGGAAATTATGTTCTGGTTTTTACTGATTAAAAACACTTTCATCCGTACTCATTTCTAGATAAGTACATCTATTCAGTAGTAAGCAGATAGATTTCCCATATTTCTTCTCTTACTCAAAGGAGCTCAATGTCAACCACAGTATTTATTAAATCACAGCATTTATTAAACCATGCCAACCCTTTGAGGCGTTTGCATTCTGCTCTTTAAGTGACCTTTATCTCTCTGATTTAATGCAATGAGTACGAAAACCAGGTTCTGGGACCTCTAATATCAGTCTATGCCACATATGATCCAAAAAGGAGACACTTCAAAATAATTACTGCTGCTTAAATTAGTATTTTCTTTCATTTTCAGCAAATACAATTATCTACTTTAGACTTCAGAACATTAATTTCTCCCATTTCTCCAATTTCCAATAATAAGTAACCCCATCAAGCTTGAAGATGAATACAGAAAACTACAAGAAAAAGCCTGTAATTGTATTCACTCCCATGTCAATAATAAGAACTCCTAAGGGCAGAGGGATACCAAGAGAGAACAGGAGGAACAGCCACAACTTGTGAATGGTACCTTAAAGCAGCAGTTTGGAGCGTAATACAAATATTATTTAGTAATTACTCTGCCTGTGAAGCTTTGCTTTTATCCCCATAATGCACTTAAACTAGCAATTGAATCACAAGGTGTTTCTTTAACTTGGCAATTGCCAGTTTTACTACATGCTACTCATTTCAACGACATGTAAAGGCATATGCTGCTTGCCCTTAAGATGCTAAAGCATACGTGCCTACATAAATGATTAGCATTACAATTCTGACACTTTATGCTAGACATAGTGAGAACACTACAGTGGCATTATTTATAAAGGAAATTTGGACATTTTTAATGGAATTCATGGGGCCTGTTTACACATACATTAGAGAATACAGTTTTACAAAGGAAAGAAAGAAACTATAAGTTGAAATTTCCAGTCCACATCAAAAATGAAATTGTTTTCATGCAGATGTTGCCTGCTGGGAGTTTTAATTAAGTGCCTTAGGGGGTATCCACAGCAGATTACTGCTCTTCTCAGCCAGATTGCACCCAACATTTCCATACTTAACAAGTTTATGACCTCTATGAAGTGTGTGATTTTATTCCTGTTGGAAATGTCCACACACATAAGGGAATAAAAAACAAAATTATAACTTATCAACACATCTTAGCTGAATAGCCAAGTATTTCCTCTGACAACAAGCAGTTCATGAAGTATTTTCATTTTTCTGGGGAGAGTTTGAAATTTTCTCCAGAAAGCAAATATTTTTCACACATACACACAAAAAAGTAATAGTCAGAAACAGTTAAGATCAAATAGCATTAGACAAATATATTCAGGTCACATGCACAAAAGTTTTCCCTCTCTGAGAAAGCATCCATGGCTTTTATAACAATATTGGTGGGGTAGGGGCAGGGAAATCACTCATCTGGTTGTCAGACCTCAGTAAGAAGTGAGGCAGAGGGAAATGGACACAGCTGAAGTCCTACTTAAAACTTCAGTATCAGTCATGGGTATTTGGCAGTCCTTTCTGGTTGGCAAACATTACTCCCAGTGAAGTTGCAGTCAATAACAATATACTGATATACGCACGTCTATCATCTCTCACAGTGAAAGCATCATCACTCTCCTTTTCCTCACTGTTCTGTGACTTCATCGTACTGTTTAGTAATCAGGTGGCATAGACAATTGCTCTAACTACTTTGGAATCTTACATTCAGAAGTGCCAGAAACAGAATGTTGACTAGTTCCTTATGCCACTGCCGATACTTCAACTGACTCTAGACATAATGTCAGGTTTTATTCAGCATCTATGCAATACAAAAGTGACAGCTGAAATGTTTGAATCTCACCATAAAAATAATTTCAACTTAGTTTGAGGATTCAGTTCAGGGAGAATTTTGAGTCTGGTTCTAAAACACTTCTATGCAAACATAGGTGCCTTATCAAAGAATAACAGTTTCCAGATACAACTATACTATCCTTCTCTTTTCACTCCTTCAGTGTAACCAGTAGCCTGCAGCAGGTTGGCTCATCTCTCCAGTCCTTGTTTCTTTATAGAAAGCCTGAAAGAAGAGAGGCAAGAATTCTGTTTGGAGAATTCTCAATAAATAACGTTTCACCTCCCATCCAGTATGCTCTGGTCACAGGAGTTAATAAAGGAAGTTTGCAAAAGGAAGTTAAGCATGGTGAAGGGTGGCACAGCCTTAGTAGTTCCCCTGTGGTTGCCCAAGGATGATATAAATATGTTGAAAGCGCCCTTATTTCCAATTGCACTTGACTGTGCATCAAATAGCAGCACTAGTTAAAATAATAGCATGATTGTTTTTCAAATAAGTGCTTTTCATGTTAACATAGAACTAGAGTGAAGCATAGCATACATCTTTAAATAAATTGTACTTGATATTAAACAACAGTTGTTAGCTTGCTTAACAGCCCTTTGCCATTAAGTACATTGATTACTACTTTCCAAGCACAGGACACGGTAATATGTTCATCCTTGTTTATCTTAACCCACATTGCTCATAGATCCTGAAAAGCACAGAATGAACAGGATGATCTAGAGGTTCTGTAGCCTTACGTTTTTCTGAATAGCTTTAAACTATTCTATGACATTATTTCTTCAGTTCCGACATTCCTAACACCTATTTTTCCTCTTCTTTTCTAACAACCACACAAATAGAAAGTAAACCGATTGCCAAATATTGCAGATACTCAGGTGCTTTTACTACCTTCATCAGAGAAGAGTTCTGGAAAAACATAGCTGTTCTTAGAAGGCCTGTCTTTTCTCAACACACAAGCAACATTCACTAAAGGCAACATTTAAGACAGGCTGTGGGAACATGGAAACTTGTGTCAGTAGTGATGAAAAGCTATTAACTGCCTTTGGTTTTACACTGATAGATTCTGTAGATGTCAGTGTAGATGGATAGGGTTATACTTGTGCTCATTTGCATGGTACAGAAATCAGATCTTAACTTAGATTTACAAAAAGAGTGAATAAAGCAGCTTATGCTGTTTACCACCCAGGGATAGCAATTAGCAACACTATGTATCAGAAGATATTGTCTTATCAATACAAACTAAGTCTTCATTCCCAATTACTGGGTAAACAAACCATATTGTCAGGGTTCACCAGAACTGACTTTGCAGCTTCATAGAAGCAGGGAGGAATCATGGAATTCCACATACACAGGCAGAAAAGTAATCTGTCAGCATCAACTCCTCTCACAGAAGAACTCTCCTGAACATCTCTGCAGATGAGAGTCTCAAAAAAGTCTTGTAGAGGTGCTAGACAACTACCAACATCACACAATGTAATGCTGTAATGCCATGGAAAGTACAGCAATGACAGCACAATAACAAAGCCCTAAGCTACAGCAAGCGAGGGTATGCTCAAATGCAGCAGAATAGACACAGAAATAAAGGGAAAAAATTCTGTTTAGACTTGGAAGGCCTCACGCATACAGCAATCTCCAGCAAAATAGTCTTGCCTCTACTGCCAACTCATTTAGGGGTTGGGAAGGGGTGGATTCTGGCTCTACCCCTTCTGATCACTCCAGCATATTGCATGCACCTGAGCTTCACTGGATTGCCCTGCCTGTGATTGGACCTGCCTTCCCACCAGGTGCCCAATCACTGCTTGAAAATATGACTTAGCATTTTTGCCACACACAATGAGTTTTTAAAAGAGACGATTTTCTCTGAAGCTCCATTTCCATTCAGCATCGTTCATAAATTCACTTAGATGTGCTTATAAAAAAAAAAAAAAGCATTACCCAATTCCCTGTATTCAACAGCCTAAAATTGTACCAGGAGTCTACTTCAAGAAGTTCTTCGTCTGTTTGACAGCCCATAAAGAATTATTCAACTGCACAAGGACGACTGAAGTAGCAAGTAAGGGCCAAAATATGCAGATAGCTGACAACATATGAGGGAAAAAACAGCACAAGTAACTCTGAATCACTACACATCTAACTGGATGTGACTCACAACCATAAAATGACACAATTCCACTTCCCCACATCATATCCCAGCATTCATCCCCAAAGAATAGAAAGTACTTAAATGCAAATCCAAAAAAAGAGAAAACAGGTTTTGTCCACTTTTTGTGAACTTGTACTTTCCTCTGAAGTAAACTCTTCTGCTTCTCTGCTCACATCACTGCCTGCCACCCTTCTTCCATTATGCAAACAGAAGCAAGCTACACCTTGTCTATACGGGCTTTCTTTTTCTTACTTGTACCTGTTCTGTATAAGAAAAAAGTGTATCTATTCCAAAGAACAGCTTTATGCCTGAAATTTGTATTACTTCAGCTGTTAGCTAGCTATGGATGCTCTCAGTAACACAACTCACCCTTGACAAATGCACATTTTCCTCAATACATTTTTGTGGAATAGCATACCTCCAGAACAGTTTTCTCCAGCTTAATCCCATCTTATAGCAAGATCACATCTACCAGATACACTTCAAAGGAAACCATTATATCAGTCTCACATGCATACAACACAGGCCTAATATCTGGACACAGCAAATGCAACTATGCTGCTCTTTGTCTATGTTATGGTCTTCCCCAGCAGCTGCTGCCATTTTATCGTACACAGCTGCAGGTGAAGGAAGCTTCACTAGGACAGGTCCAGGCAGGGCAACTTCTCTCAGCAGTTAATCAGGAAAATTGGCTGCTGGAGTGACCTCTGAAACAGGCAGGAGGAAGGAGAGGGCATGTGAGAGTAGGACCTATGGAGAAGGAATCATTTGTAGATGATGAGAAATGCGGAACATAAGTTTAAAACCTCAAATAGAGGTGGGGAGAAAGGAGGCAAACAAGGTTGAAGAAAAGCAGGGGGGAGGAGGAGACAACTCACAGGCCTTGCAAGTCTCACCAAGCTATGTGTTTTCTGTCCACAGCCTCCTAAAACCCTTCAACACTCAGTCTTTCCTGAAATGCCACTACTGCTCCCCTAACAATGTTCTTCTTCACTATGTCAGTCCCTTACCTGCTCACCTGTAAGTCCTGAAATGCCTAGACAGTAATTCTGATTCCAAGATGGCTAAACAGACTCTGTGTTACAGGATCCTGAAAAATACACAGCATTATTTCTGAATTCTGTGCAGTATTTCCTAGTTGAAACATTATCTCAAAAGAGAACCTAAGAAAACAAGAAAAGAGATTAGCGTGGTGGAGATTTTAGACATTTGAATCTGCTCCTGATTAAACAAATGATTCAGTATAGACATAAAATTTACTGAAAGTAGAAATATCACAAGCTTTTACCGTGGAACCTAACTTGAAGAAAGTAGAATGGAAATAACTACAGATTTTGAGAATGAAACACCTGCTGACAGAGTGGAGGAAAACATTGAAGATATACTAGTTTAATGATGCTGTATTGAGTCTTGCAATCCAAGAATTGTAGAAAAAAAAATCTGACTACAAGTATCAGGCAAAGTCCATGCTCAAAACATTGAGTTGTTTTTTGTGTTTTTGTGTTTTTGTTTTTTTGTTTGTTTGTTTTGTTTTTGTTTGTTTTGTTTTTTGTTTTGTTTTTGAGGCAGAAATCTCCCTTTTGAAGAAAGACTAAGAGACCTGGTGCTCTTAAGTCTGGAGAAGAGAAGCTCCCTGAGATGTCAGTGTGGGAGTCAATTCAACAATGGCAGACACTTTTCAAAGGCATGAAACAGTAGAGAAGAAGGGGCAACGAACAAAAATTGGAACTCATGAAGTTCCCTATAAACATGATTAAAAGTTTGATTGTGAAAGAGCAGTGGAACAAGCTGCCCAGAAAGGTTGTGGAGTCTCCTTCTATGGAGATATTGAAGACTCATCTGGGTGCTTTCATGCTCAACATACTGTAGGGTACCTGCTTTAATAAGGGGTTGGACTAGATGATTTCCAGAGGTCCCTTCCAACCCCTGAGATTCTGTGATTCTATATTTTGAATCGTTATGAAATTTTATATCCCATCAGAAGTCAGTGGACCTGATGTTTTTTTAAAAATCTATTCCTCAACAAAAATAGGCAAATGTTTAAGACATGTTAGTTTCTTATTATACATTATACAGTGCATCGCTGCTTTGTCAAATAGCTCACATTATCTTAATGATTAGATTCTTACTGCATACACAGGCATCTCTACACATTCTATTTCAAATTCACTAAGGTAACTATGACTAATTTTATCATGTTACAGTTATTTTTCTTCCTGATAACAAAAATGACTGTCAATTACAGTATCTTATTACCACCTAGTTCTCACATTTGGTTTATTGGAAAAAAAAAATAAAGAGACTGAATATTTCAACTGTTCTAGGTTAAATAATTTAATCACTTTGGATAATGGCTTAATTAACTAGATAAATAACGTGGAAGAAATACATGCAATGCTTTGATGGTATGTCGTGTCCAAATTTTGTAGCAGCTTTCAACAAGTAACTCATTATTTACCCCTTTGAGAGCAGTGTTGTGCTAGACTCTCACTTATATAAGGTACATCACTGTAACATAATGGAGAAAGAGTAAGTTGTTTTTTTTTTTTGCCTCCTGATGCAATTTGCTATCCCAGAAGTAACCTTTATTTTCTTTCTGAACAGGAAACAAACATTTCCTGACTAAGAGAGTATAATTGCAGAATTGAGAAACCACTCATGGCTTTGTATAAATATAAGCATTGTATCACACAAAATTTGTAAAAAAACCCTCCTTCCTAGATGGATACAAAATGGATACCCATTGATAATCCTACATCAAACAAAGATGACTCTCTTCCCTTTTAAATAAATCCTGGCAGAATGGTCATCCTCATTCCAAAGCCCTCTGTGTGAGATTCCTCACTTGGAAACCACTGTTCTTTCCATTTTCATGTGTTTTTTTTTTGTTGTTGTTGTTATAATGTACAATATGGCAGCAACCACAGACTGCATCATTTGGAGTATGATAACTAAACTTGAAAATGAAATCATCACACTGTTATCATAGGCACAATTGGTGAGAGCTTTGTCAGTTAAAGTGTTTTTGTTTTCAAGGCAAGCTGTCCGTTGTTGTTTTTGTATTCTTGTGAGTACTCAGAAGCCATGCTCCTTTGTATAACTCAAATGATGTTTCACCTAGAGGACACAGTCTTCTCCCCTCCATCAACGTTAATGATGGAAACCTCTTGGAAAGTAATTCGTTTTTTGAAGTTGGTGAACAAAGTTAGACAGACTTGCTCCTAAGACTTACAGTTGCATTTCAGGAAACTGTTCTGACTGTCTAACAGTGAAGGAAGTGAAACAAATGATAGGCAAGCCACAGAGGATGAAAATCTACTTCTCTATATTTTTAAGATTTTAAGAACAAGATAGGCAGGTAATGGGGTCAGTTAAGTTTCATGAGCACTCATTCAGATTTATGTTTATATGATTCAGGCACCCGATTCACTGTTTTGATTTAAAATCTTTGTGAGTTTAAGCATGTTGGATAAAGAGAGTTTTCCCTATGAGAATAGAATGGAGAAAGGAAAAAAAAACTACCTATATTAAGGCTGCATCATCATCACCACTGTGCAAATAAACTTGGCTTTAAAATGTTATTCTTCATTCAGTATGATTTCTCATTTTATGAATAGAATAGAAATAAGATAGCATTTACATAGCATGTATGTGTTTTATATACTTATATATTTGTATTTCAGGATGCAGGAAAACAATACACCTGAGAAGAAAACAATAATTTTGCAACTAAACAGAAATATCTTTGTTTAACATGACCTCCAACAGTACCCTGCATTAGTTCTGCTCTCCTTTGATATAGCGAAAGAAATATTCTATTTTAAGAGTCTTTTGAAAACCTACTGTAATCTTGAGGGTTCACTAGTAGAAAGCATTAATCATACAGGCAAACAGGAACATAACAAAAGATACTTTATAAGACATACAAGCATATGCAGATGAAAAAAGAAACATTGTTTTCATTTTGCAGTAAGTTGGTATCCTGGAAATAGCACCTGTATTACAAATAGTAGTACAAACACCATAAACACAGGAGGAAAAGAGCATGCCACATCCACATTCACATCAGAGTTGGCTTTTAGTTCCTTGATTTACCATTAAGGTAAAGAAAAGTAGGCTAGAATACACAGGACTTACACAGCACATTCATGTGCTAAGCAACAGTCATTGTTCCACAGATTTTATCTATTCTGATTGCCCCCAAAATTTTGTTTTGGAATATAAATATTTTACATCTCTTCCTTAATCTTTAATGTTTGGCTTCACTTTTTCTTCCTCTAAACATCTTCCAGGTCTAGAATAGATTTCTTACTGGCAGAATGTATCAGAACAGTGTCTTTAATACACACTTTCATCTCAGACTGCGTATTTCCCCTCTTACCTTTATCAAAAGTCTCTTTCTCAGCTCTACCTCTTTATCTGATGTCATAAATATTGTCTTATGTTTTCCAAGGATAAGAAAAGGGGATACCACTTACTCAATTCTGTTAAAACAAAATCTTTTTTAAAAATGTTAAAACTCAAACAGACTTCATCGTAAAAGCTAGTTATGCTGCTATATTCTGTTGATTGCAAAACAAACAAACAAACAAACAACCCACCAAACACTCAAAGCTTGTTACTGAAGGTGAGTTTATTAAGCAATGTATGGGAAGTATGACAGGTATAATTTGTCCTGACTTTAAAAAATGGATTTTTCTAAAATTTTCTACTCACAGGTAAATAGAAGAATTCTGAAAATCTATCAAAAGATATTAAGAGAGTAAAGCTCATTTGAATAGATGAATGTACTGATATTACAGATACTGCTCAACTTGCCATTTTCTTTAGAGATATTGATAACAAATATATTACTGAAGAAATAGCTTCTTTGGTGCAAACACAAACTAAATCTCTTAATTTGCAGTAAACAAATACATTGAATTAATTTTCTATAACTTTTGTCAACATATTTGGTACAATTCCTGATGGCACTATAGTGATGACTGGTAAAAAGAAAGAACTTATAAAATTAATAGAAGGCAATGCAATGGCTACCAGTGACTCATGTTTGATGAAATATCATGGCATCATATACAAAAAAAATTTATGTGCAAACCTTAAAAATTGATAATGCAATGCAAATCATTATCAAAGCTATGAAATTCATAAAGTTCAAGGGATTGATTGAATTTATTGCCAATTCTAGGAGTGAGAAATTCTGAAATTTCCAATAGTGAGACAATAATGACCTTTTTTTTGGCATGATAGCAAAGCCCACAAAAGTAGTGCTCCTTCTGCCTTTATAAACAATATCACACATAAAAGAGAAATGAGATGACCTTTAAAGATTCTCCATGGATGCATTTTAATTGTCAGATGCCACCTCTTGGACTGGAAGGAGAATGATTGTTGGGCTGGAAGAGGCTACGAAGAAGAATGTGTTAGGTTACTTGTCAGTCTATCCTTAGTTGGCAATCTGGTAAGAATCTACAGCAGGAAAAAGGAAGATCCTCATTCTCTTGGGCATGCCTTATCAACTATAAAAATATTAGAAAAGTGAAAGGCTAATGTGCAAGGAAAAATGAAATCAATGGAGGAATGGAGAAATATAACCATAAGAAACTGATCCAAAAACCATGCTTGTCCTGTTTTCAGTTGGGAACATATCTTAAAAAGAATCACCAAAAAATTATTTGTGCTTTGTTTGTTATCAGTCTGAGCTTCCAGTGTATGTACACAAATGTTAGAAACAACCAAAGGTGACAACAAACATAATCTTAAGCTAAAAATACCAGCCTGAGTATCTGAAAGCTTTATTAAAAATAAAATGTTGCCAAGTTTTGGATGATTCAGAAGAAAGAAACAGCAACTTATTCCAATAAAACAAACTCAAAATGTAAATAAACCATGAGGCAACATGCTCTCTGGCTAGTCCTGAGCGAGGGACTGGGAGAAAGTGTCAGAACTCTTATTCCCAATTTGCTACATGATTCAGACCAAGTTATTTAACTCCTGTTTACCCATCTGTAACATGGGTGTAGGAAAAGTTATTTCCCAGGTGACGGCACAGTGAGGTTTTATTGATGTTTGTAAACTTCTGGCAGAGTCTCTGATGAGAGATGAGCATAAAATAATATTAAATTCACCTTCTGGGAGCCCCTACATTTATTTCGTAAAACCAATAAAGAGAAATTGAGGCTTATGACAATTATTAAAAATCTACAGTAATAATTAGTGATTTCAAAATGCACACTGTAGTTCACAGCATACCAGCTAGTACTCGTGTATGAATACAGATCAGTCTTGGATCAATGGCCATTTTATATTCAGAGATTAATGTATACATTGTTTCTGGAAGAAAATTCAAATCATATCTCTACCCTTTCCTCCTGCCATGATTCCACTGAAATTATCAGATAGGCTCCAAATGAGAGAGAGAGAGATGGAGAGAGATTAAATTTGGAATTTAGGGCTTTGTGGTTACCGTATTTTACTTTACCATCCTAAAGTACATTTATGGGCAATTGCAGCAGCTCTCAGTTTTCCATCCCTAAAACAGAACATGGGAATTGGCACCATGGATCCAAATTCAGAAAGCATTTTCCATAGAATGCTGTCGCCAGCAGTGAGAAGTACTATATGTTGCTATATAAAGTTCCCATCTTTTTCCATAGATTAGATATTATTGAGAGATTCTGACCTACCTCCAACTCTCTTTCTGTTCTAAATCAGTGCATGTTATAATTCTGACTACTTCTGTTACCTGTAGGAAGCCCTACCCTTCTCAAATCTTGGTAATGACATCAAATGAAACATTCAACTGCAAATCAGGAATATAATATTCTTTCTTTCTTTTTTCATTATGGTTTATTTGGCTGCTCTCAACCATGGGTGGTGGAAAACAAAAAGTTGTTCACTATAAGGTGGGAAATGGTGCCAGGCAGACATTTCCCTAACCCTCCTTCTTTTTGTATTCTTCCTCAGGAGACAGAATAAAGGAGTTACAGGTTTAAAACAAAGAAAGAAATAAATTAATAAAAAATAGATAAATAAATAGACTATTTTAGAATATTTTGATATAAAAATTTCAGGATAAGCTGGAATCAAGTTCTGAAATATCAGTGTGTAAAACGTGGATAGTAAAACCTCACAGGTGTATTTTCAACAGCAAAAAATAACAGTAAGTTAAGAGTAAGGTTGTTTTTTTTGATTTCTGTTGTTTAAAAACTTTTTCCAGGTTGCAAGTATCTAACATACCTTGGTTAAAATTGAATGTATAGTCTATGAGTGCTGTCATATCACTATTTCTGTACTTGTCTTGCTTTCTGCTAAACTTGAATGTTCCCATGATTCCTTTCCACTGAGTTATGTATTAAATTGAAAATAAAATAGGAATAAAAAAATAAGATTTATTTGTCCCCAGATTGTTTCTGCATGGGCCAAAGGAAGGTCTTTATGTAGCATAAATACAGCTTTACAGTGATATAATCTTTCTCCTCCCTATTTTTTCTTCACATTCTTTTGTAAAGAGAAACAGAAAAAAGAAGTAATTTTCCTAGAAAAATTTTAATTATTGGTATTTACAGTAATATCCCCTTCAGTGGAATGATCAGTGGATCTCACAGGTATTTTAGAAAATCAGGCAGATGCTCCCCTGTATCTGAACCTAACTCATGCTTTCAAGAAATTTCAGCAATTGTAGTCTGATTTCATA
The DNA here is from genome assembly GCA_035772895.1 of Perdix hodgsoniae. NCBI lineage: Eukaryota > Metazoa > Chordata > Aves > Galliformes > Phasianidae > Perdix > Perdix hodgsoniae. The sequence goes on along the minus strand of JAPSGF010000056.1, from coordinate 3,168,455 downwards.
AAACAAAAGCTAAAATTTGCAGATCATGTAAAGGTTGACAGAAACCAGTGTTTGTGTTTCAGTGTGTATCGCTGTATTTCTAGTATACAACTCTTACTTAGAAGATGCAACTTAAAATAAACTTGACAGTTCAATTAAATAAATTTCACTTTTGAGTTCTGTTTTGAGATTTTACTGAATACCTGCTGTTGCTCTAAGAAGTAGAGCATCTATAATAGAACAAGGGAAAGGTCTACTGCAAAGTTTACAGGGGAAAAAAAAAAAACACAGCTATTTAATTAAACACTTATTAACACTAGAAATTTTCTTTAAAAAGTATATGGAAATATCTTTTTACTCAGACAGTATAGGGATTGACAGTAACTTATACAAAAATTGAATCTTGGTTCCAATTTTAAAGTTGTATTGTAATATAGTTGATTCTGAGGTTCAACAGTAGTTTTTCATGTCTGGTTTCTGCTTACATAACTTCAAGATCCCAAGAGTTTGGAAGGATACTTCTCTTTCTTTACTTCATAACACTTTTTTTTCTTCTTGATTGCCAGAAGATCATTCTTCATCTTCAGGTAACAAGACTTCCTTTATCAGTTCCCAGACCTGCCTAAAAATGTGTAGTGGATCTAGGCAGAGAGCTACTATTCACGTATCTGATCTTCTCAACCGGATGAGCGGCTCTGGAATATAAAGTTGTGCTGTAACACAGCACCTTAGCTCTTTCTGAAAAAAGAGAGACCAAGAAAGAAAACTTTTCTAGATCTGATATTACTCACTTAAAGCAAAGATACTCTAGATTCACAGCACTACTCCACAAAATTCTACAGTGTTTGGTGTGAACATCATTGTATCCACAGTAGCTTGCATTCCTGTTGTATTCCTTTCCTACAATGACTTAGACATTGATCAAGCAGTGCTGTTAAGACTTGGTAATAAATACAGGATTTTTGGTGCATTTTTTTCCCCTCTTAAAAATTTTCTGATATCAAAAAGAACATATTTTTTCTCGTTTTTTCCTAGCCACCTTCATAAAGTACTGAGAGAGAGAATTTACTTTCACAAATGAGAACAGAAAACTAAGTCCGAAAGGAATTTTACTACACTGGAGCTGCGGGTACCATCCATCTAACCAGGAAAGCAAATAAAACTGTGTGATTTATTCCTTTCATTTGCAGTTTAACCATAGCATTTAAACTTCTGTATTTTGAATATTTTCATTAGAGAGCTGCTAAGCCCAAAGAAATAATATGCTTGATGCAGAAAGAGTAGAAACTTGGCTAATTGTTTGCTACAAATTATTTATTTTGGTGGAGACATGGGCTAAATATTTGCTCTCAATTCACTAGACTATATCTTAGCACCTGAGGGAAACTTCTACTGCGGATATTAAATAAGTATTAATCCATGTTTTTCTTCTAATTAAATGTCATCTAAGTTATCGTATGTGCATTAAGGGCAAAGGATGATACAGTTTTGACTTCAGATGATTAGACTACCTCCTTTAATTATGCCTCAAGATAGGCTTTGATTCAGAAATCTCATGCTACTGTAAATGTTTTTGTCTCCCTGATCTGTCCTGGAGAAAAACAATGAAGTCAGCTCTAGAAATATGATTCATAACATTATGGGGGCATAATTTTTGAGAACCATTTTATAAAGTGCCTTGTAATGCAAATATCACAAGACTGTGCATTTTGAAGTGTTTATACATAAGCTGGAAGCATGTATAGTGTGTATATCATGTGCTGGAAGCAAAATGTAAGAACCTTTTTTAAAATTTTTAAACATTTAGCAAAAGCACTTCTTTAAGTATCCCAAGGCTGATTACTTTTAATAATTAGTATAATCGTGATTAGACTAATTAACCTTGTATTCTACTATACTACTAATTACTTTGATGTTTTATTTCTTATAGCCTTCTGGGTGACCAATTTGTCCACACTGATAATGTTCCCAGATTTCTTTTTTCACAAAATACTTCCTATTATCCCTTCAGAGAAAGCCACACTACATTTTCTTCCAAGTTCACTCTGTCAAATAATGTTGACTGTTGTCTGTGTTCCATACTTTATCTGCAGGTAATTTCAAAATCAAAGAGATATTAGAAAGTAGGCTCATGCACCGTCCTGTAATGTCTAAAAAGATGCAACTGTGATCACATCTTTCCAGCATCTTTGCACCTTTCCTGTTGTGCACGTACTTCAAACTTGACCCATAAATACATTTTTGAAGAGAAGAGTCAGAGGACATTTCCATTTGTACAGGTCCTTTACCCCTGCCTCTTTGATTACCCTGACTTACGTTAACATCCTGAAGGGACCATAACTATCCGCAATCAATGGATTTTCACGTACTCTGCACATAATTTTCTAAGTGCTTCCAGAGCTACCAGTACTCTGCTCTGGCAAAGCAAGTCTTGCAGCATTAAACAGAAGACCAGAACCATACCACTGTCTGGTAACTGCTCTCTATGCAGTTTGTGATGAGGATTTTTATTCAGATCTCATGCACTTTTCTTCCAATTCCTCTCCTTTTTCTCACTGAGCTTAATGAATGCAATCATCCAGGAAATTTTAAAAGCATAATATGCAGTAACTTTATATCAGAAAGCAGGTTGCTTTTCATGTTCATGAAATTATCGTATATTAGTTGTCTTAGATCATTAGGTGGTAGCTCCTGATCTGAGGGCTGTTCACACTGCCATACTCTAACAAAAAAATCTGCTATGATTGTAATACTACTTTATGAAATCCGATTTTGGTCTTCCTCATGTTAATTAAGGAGTCTGAAATGTGAATAAATCAAAGCTTAACCTTAATTTTAAAAAAACTTAGGCTCCTGGAATCCATCATTTTCTGTTTTAAGTCAAAAGATAATTGAAAATCTTTATATATCATAAAATCTAAGTTAAGGGTTTTGTTTTGCTAATTCTCAAGACTTCAGTGAATCATATATATATATTTTTACTTTACAAGTATCATTTGAAAATAAAAAAACTGCCTGTGTCAGCTATACACATATTCCTTCTAACATCGGATGCTGGCAATAAGTTGAAAATAGAGTTGTTTTTTTCTATACTAATGAATTATTTTCTTTGGTGTCTATATGAATCTAGTTGAATATTTATCAACAATCTCATAACTGCATGAACATATACAGCTCACAAATCTGTATTCTCACATACAAAAATACAACCAGCCATCTAAATTTGAGAAACCACTCTCATAGATAGTGTTGTGTTACTGAAACAGGAGAAAACTCCATAATATGTGCCTAGTATCTGAAATACTAAAAGGCTGAAAAAATGAAATAAGGCTACTGATCCAGTCCACAGTCCAGTGCTCAGGCCCTTTAAAGATGTCACTCCAAAAGTCATTCCTCCTGTCTATTTCCATGGAAACTGCAACAGATGAAAAGAGCACAATAACACTCTTTGATCAAGAAAATTCTCAGCTAAAAAATACTATTTTTCTAATATACTTATCACCATTAGCTACTCATTTTCACCGGATATGAACGAGAGCCTGCATATTGTGCTTTTAGCAATCTGCATCCAGAGCATGGTTTGTCTTTCATGTCACTGTCACCACTGCTGAAACATACCACCAACACTTACCTCACTGTGCTCACATCCACTGTTTAGTCTCCATAAATGTTCAGTAAGTGTCAATAAATATCTGTGGGTGTCATTTTTTCCACATGGAGGAATGTGATTCCACACCTTTGCTTGTATTAATATGGATACGTTCATACAAGGGCAACAAGGCTTGTGAAGGGCTTGGAGAATATGCCCTACAAGGAGCGACTGAAGGAAGTGGGGCTGTTTTGTCTGAGGAAGAGGAAGCTTCCAATACCTGAATGGCGACTGCAGTGAGAGCAGGGCTGATTTCTTCTCACTGGTGACAGGTGATAGGACAAGGGGAAATGGCCTTAAGTTGCACCAGGGTAAGTTTAGGTTGGATATCAGGAAAAACTCCTTTACAGAAAAGGTTGTTAAGCAGTGGAATAGGCTCCCCAGGGAGGTGGTTGAGTCACCATCCCTGTATGTGTTAAAAACATTTGGATGTGGTGGTCAGGGACATGATTTAGTGAAGAGTTGTTAAAGTTAGGGTAGTATGGTTAGGCTGAGGTTGGACCTGATGATCTTTAAGGTCTTTTCCAACCCAAGCAATTCTATGATTCTATATCAATGCATTCAAGGGGGATGAATAATTAGAGACATGTGCTCTTCCATGATGTTTCATCCTGGATGGATCCTCATCCAAAGTACAGAACATTAAAAACATATCAAGAATAAATAGTCTTGGGCTAGACTTAAATACTGCAAGCACCAACACAAGTATCCACTATTTCCCTCTCATAGGTGGTATATAACCAAAGCTTTAACTTCTCAAAGCATACTAACTGCATTGCTTGAGATTGACCCATTATCCATATAGCCCAAGAAAAAAAGAAAAAATTACGTGAAAAATATCTGAGAATCTCGAGCCAGTTCCAAACATAAAAAAAATGTACTGGTCCTGATGGCCTAAAAATTAAAAAGCTTAAATAAATTACCTAAACTGGCACCGGTAAACAGTGTCAGAACAGGCAAGAGAGTTAATTCCTCCATGTTAGATGTGGAAAAACATAAGTAAAACACTGCAAGAACATTTAAAATGCTTTAACAACTACCATAATGTGTTTGTTCTGTATTTAAATGAACAACTGAAGCAATCAGGGATTTTAATCAAACACCGCATAATTCCCTTTGTTAATTTTTCTTAGTTCAGTGCCCTGGGCCACATCTAAATCCAAACTATAATCTCTGTTTCTGACTCCCAGCTGCTACTGTGTATGCTACACAACCAGCACTTGAATACAGCTGCTATTAATAACTAATCTGTATTTCTTTGGTCTAGCATTTTGTTACAACAGGCATTTCCAACACTAACACTTTCTGTGTAACCACACTGATATAAATCACTGAAAACTTTGCACTCACCTTACTGATTTTCAGTTTATATAAAATTTCTATATTTCTTTCAACTTTCTGTAAAATAAATAAATATATATATATATATTTAGTGAAATATCGTTCAGTACACAAGAAAAAAATCTGCAGTGATACTAATTGCTAACATGTCTGATCAGCACTTAAAATACTCCAATATTTTTTACTCCATTAACCTTGACATAAATTACAGTAAGTAGTTCCTGTGTGACAGGAGTTTTAATTTAACGCTACTTCTCAAGTTACATACGTCCCAAAGTCTGACAAGTGCCATTTCTTTCTAGATCTTACATCCTATGGGAAACCCAACTGACAGCAAAACCAGGTCCTACTGTGTAAACATGGAATAGTGTTTGTAACATAAGTTTTGTTTAACCAATTACTTCTGTATAAATGACCACATTTTAATCTTTCACTGAACACATCCGTTTCTGTCTTTTAGGTTGAGCTGCTAGAAAAAACTCTGGGTGCTGTGAGCTTTGTATTTCATATTTCAATGACACCTGAAATGATGCCTGCTCTTTTGGCTACTAACATAAAGCTTCAGGCTTTGGTGTGCAATGGAATATCATCTGAACCAAACATTGTTTTATTTAAGCTATTACTCACTTTTCTTCTCCCAAGACATCTGTTAGTCCTATATTTTACAGAAGATTTTCCAAGTTCTTTCTGAGCTATTGCACAGATTTTGTACATTGGAGTTATATATCACAACTCTTTTACTTCATTCTAGTGCCTTCAGTGCAGCTGGAAGCAGGAAGATTTTGCAGCTTTGGTTTATATATTCAGATCAAAGCACCTTAATAGTTTTCCACAGTAGTTAGAAGAAAAAAATGGTGGAAATATATCCACAGTAACTTTCTAGCTGGCAGCTCACAGCAGGTCTTATCTGGAACCTGTTGAAGCCAAAGAGAAGCTTTCCAATGAAATTATATGGGATTAGAGCTACTGAAGATAACTCATGTACAGAATAGTCTGCATTATGCCTGAACCAGAAGTTATTTCTAAGGAGATTACTTACTTATATTTGGCCTTAAAGAAATATGTTTGATGCATTGATTTGCAAAGCTTTAACATGAAAAGGCAGTAGCAGATTGGTTAAACTATCTCGTAACATTTTAACAAAATCATATGCATCAGGCCCACTTGTCCTTTTTAAAAAATGCAATCTGTGTGGGAAAGAACATGTTGTACTTATGTAGCATTATGAAAATGTGTTATTTTTTTATTATTATTTTTATTTTTTTAATATGGAAATACACTAGTTTAATGAGGTTGTTCTTCTTAAACGATAATGGTCTTGCCCTTTCAAATCACAGGTTTTAAATGTTGAATCGTTATTACAAATAGTAGTCAGAATTAAGTAAGTTTCCATAAATATTCAACTAAAGTGTATGTGGAAGGTGGACTCACTGATGGCCTACAGCAGTCATTCATTCTCCTTCTGAGGTATTTAGGGAATATCAGAGGCTTCCCTCCCTCGCTGATGTGGCTGTCTCCTGATCCAACAACTATACAATATTGCCATCTGCTGACTGTCCTTCCTCATTACATCACAGACTTGGCCCTCCCAAAACCCAAACACGACGCGAACTAGCGATTTGTATTTCAAACCTTCTGAATCACACAATATCTATATTTTTTTTTAAAAAAAGCAAAGTGTTGTACTTATCAGAGTAGCTACTTTTTTGAAGGACCAGGTTTAATAAACTCAGTTGCTATGCTGATAGGGCATATGTTTCAGGTTTACAACAGAAAATTTCTGAAAGCACATAGAGCCTACATTCTGTTTATCAGGAAAACAAACAAACAAGCAAACAAACAAATGTTATGATTAGTTTCCACTATTCACTGTATTAATAGCTTAATACCAAGTAACTTCGTCTAAAGTAATCAGAAGTTTCCTCCACTGAACGAAGAATTGCAGAAGATAGCCAGTAATATATCACAGCAAGACACCTGAGGAAATGACGAGTACTCGTACAGAAGAGATACCAGGACAGGAAGGGAAATGTCCTATTCTAGAAGACGTATGGTACAATGGTCTCTAAACATCAACCATTGCAGTTGCCAGGTAACAATGAAATTGACACTGTGGCTTGAAGAGGATGACTGGTAAATGCATCATCAGAAGACATCACCCACTGGCTACATCAAAAACTTTGATGTGCAGGAAAGGGGACCATATTGAGTTCCCATGGCTAAAGCATGGGGACTGCCCATACAGTTGGATATTGTCCAAGCATGTCAGGAATGTGACGCTTGCTCACGAATGTGACAAGACCTCTGCTGGAAACAACTACCCATCTCGCTAGAGGACACAAATCTTTACAGCGATGGCAGACTGATCACAGGTCCCCTTCCTTGATCTGAAGGGGTCAGATATGCTCCAATGTGCCAATACAGCAAGTGGACTAATGCAAGCCTATCTTGTACCAAAGGCAAACCAAGTGTATACCATTTAAGAACTAGGTTGATAGTATCATACAGGACTCCACAGGTCATCAAGAGTGATCAAGGTACATATTTTATGGATGCAATTGTTCAGAAAAGGGCCAAAGATAACAACATCAAATGGCACTGTTGTCTATCATACAATCCAAAGGGAGCAGGCCTAATAGAAAGATACAACAGGATCCTAAAGGCAGATTCATAGTCCATGCAGAGGTGGACCAATAGGCTTTTTGAAACCCTGTGCGACTTGAATAAGATACCAAGGGACACCAGACCCAGTACTTTAAGAATGCTGTGACAATTTGGGCCTCCCTGTTCACAGGTAAAGACACCTTACTCAAGCTGGAAATTGGCACCATGAATAATCTTCTGCTTCCTGCCCTGGAGGACCTAGAATGCAGAAAATATAAGGTAAAATGGCATTGGAAGGTGCAAGTAGAACTGAAATGGTATGGCCTACTTGCACCTCAGGGGAGATTGTTGGAGGCTGGGGGTTCAGTAAACCCTCCGGTAGTTGGCATGTGGCTAGCAGAGATAATAGATGACACCCCAGTTTTCATTGCAAAGGGAACGTTGATCATGACCAAGTGGCAAATTAGAATCCCCCACCCTTTGGTACCTGATACAGTGGTCCTGCCACAGATATCAATCCAAAGGGTGTGGTACCAAAAGCCATAACATGCCCCAGTGCAAGCAGAGAAGCATTGACAGAAACATGGCCTGTATCCAACTAGGGAGGGCAGATCTAGCCCACCTCATTGTACCAATTAAACTCTGTAGGGAGTCTGTACTCCTTTTGAGGCTGTTAAATTCACAGGACCATTGGTGTGAGTAGCATCACTCCAACTTGCTCCAGTGTTCGTGAGTCATCATCATGACATCGGTGGTGAGCTGCCAAACTTTCGGGAAACAGTGAATGCAGACCGGAACTGTTACTGGTTCTTGAAGAAGATATACCTCCTGAAGGAACATCAAATACTGGCCCAACAAAATCACAAAAGATAGTTAGAAATCACTTACAGTGCCTTGATATCCTACATCATGATGGGTATTGTACATGCATTGTGATGTACGTTGTATTTTGGATCACCAAAAGAGTAGGAGTTTATCCCCAACCTTCTCAATCGTTGGTTCCTGCTGTGAGAAAGCGGAGTGGGTGAGAATTGCCGGGACATAACCAGTGGTTGAGCACAAAGAAGAGAAGACGTAGATAACCCCGGGAGCTAAGGTCCAAGAAGTACACCTGAATGACTGGAAGGCGTGGATCTCGGGTCTACCTCTCCTCATCCTTATTTAAGGGCTAGCAGCTGAAGCAGTGGCATCTCTAGATAGAGATCATGTTCTTCTTGAGCTGTCACTGATCATCAGAAAGAGTGAGCTACTTTTTTGTTCTTTATCACCTTCCATTGCTTCATAGTGCTTCTATCTCAGTAACAAGCACTGCCATTGCATTCCCTTCCTCCACAAATGTTCTAGGAAAAAGTGACAGACTTCTGTCTTGTACTTCAATAGTACACTTCAGTGTAGCATTGTAAAGGTCTATTCAGAAAATTTTGCAGAAGAAACAACAACATTTAATATATCATTCCATTTAAAGGTGGCCAAGCATGGTATAATGATATAACAGATGTATATATACTTGGACTCACAAAGACAGGAACATAGACTTTGGGCAATTTTTGTTACATGTTTTTCTCAGCTTTTCTTTGATGTTTCTGGCAGATATGTTCTACTCTTCGTATAGTTAATTAATCAATTCTATGTCCTCTCAATAGGTAATAATTCTGCTTCTGGGGCAGTTTAGAGAAATGTTTGACCTTTTAGATGCTTATCTAAACTTAAGCTCTACATAAACATTTTGCTGTTTGCCCACAGTTAAGAGTGACACACTATTCCCTACTCTTATTGACTGTACTTTTAGCATCTACTTAGCCGCATGAAATTACCTCTTCATTTCACACAGCTGGAACGCTTATTAGCGTAACCAGTGAAAAGGACAGGTTAAAAGTGTCTTTATTGAGATCATGTGTTATTTACAATTACGCAACTGCCAGTAGAAAAAGAATACTGCTTGTAATGCTGAATGTACTAATCTTGCAGAAATTTACAAGCATTTAACTTCTGTACTTTAAATGGGCCTCACACAAACCTCTTTAAGTATGCAAATTTTAACACATTAATAAATCACAAGAATACAAGTTCAGCATGTTGGATTGCACAGTACTCAATAAAACTCATCTTCCACTGTTTGCTTTCAACAACACTAGTCACAATGACAGCTCAAGGAATAATGATGGAGTCCAGTGAATAATAATAATAATAATAATAATAATAATAATAATAATAATAATAAAGCATTAATGCCATTATTTCTCCTTTTAAAAAAAAAAAACAATTGTTTGATATCAAAGATACATTGAAAGCTCTTTTTTAGTCTAGACTTAAACATGGCTTCCTATCTATGCTTGAAATTTTATGTTCACAGATACAGCCATTTATATATACCCCTGTGAATAATCTGCAATCACATTCAGTTATTTAAGCATATAGAAATTAGATTTCTAAGGGAATCAGAGCTCTGTCCCCTTGAAGTTATCAAGCATTGCAGTATTTATTTCAAGGGTACATGAGTAAACCTACATAGAATACTGGAAATCCCACCCGGATTCATCCTGGGGTAGACATATTTTTGACTTTTTCTGTTTCTTGGCTTGGAGAGTGGTAATAACTAACGATAATCAGTTGTTTTATGTACATTTGGTTACCAAAGCCCATACTTAATTGTAATAGAGATATAGAATCAAGCTCTGTTGAGAACTTTACTTCATAGTTTCAAAATGATACATAACAAAGGAGGTGTCTGTGCTATCCTCTTTTGTCTCCTCTAGGTTTCTGGAAGTATAAACACACATACTCACAAACAACACAGTTCAAAGGACAGAACTATAAGGGGAAGTTACGTGGTGCCTGAGGCTAAGTCCATTGCACTGTCAGTGTATGGTGTACCCAAGATGGTAGTAACCAAGTCAAGTAGGCCAGGAAAACTCACAACTGTGTCCCTGTTCAGCTTTTGCTCACACCCACTATACCCACACAAAATTTCTGCCAAGATGAACACTAACAGGTGCATGACATATGCTACTCATATTTCACTATCACCCCAAAAAAGACCCTTCAACACTTCAGGGAAAAATAAGGACAATCTATGCATATAATGGGAATGTAACAAAGGGGGAAATCATCACACCCCACACCAGCATAGGAAGATGGTAACAGCACTTAAGGCACAGAACAAACATGCTGTATTCCATTAGGAGTTCAAAAAATGCACTTCTGTATTTTACAAGCAAACTTAACCATCACCTCATCTACTCATCTCATTGAAACAAGTGAATGATGGATATGACAAGATCTTGCATGGCCATCTCACACTCCTGCCCAGCCAGGGTCTCACTCAAGTTAAAAACCTTTTCTGCTTTTCAGACCTTGTCAGTGAACTCCTCTGCAACCAGTCAGCATTTGTTCTGCTGCAGTGGAATCTGCACTACAGTGCCTTGCCAGCTTTCCCCTTACATCTAAGGAATGAGGCAGTCTGAGAGCACAAACTAACAGTGCCCTTCACTCCAAGGGTCCAGATGAACACAAATAAACTTGAAACGGTGCATCTCAAGGTGACATTTTCATGTGGCCCCCATACTTTTGTTTACCTACTGGTGTTCATCTGAAACAGGAAGCAAAGAAAAACCAGGAAAGGTATTAGGGTGAAGGGTGACACCTCTAAGGCTCTGCAGTTGAACAGAGGAGAAGGGAGGGGGGAAGGAAGACACTGGTAAAAGAGCTATGGAGGGGAAGAGCCTTGCCACAACTCGCCTGCCTGCTTTGTGAGATTTCCTAATGGTGTGGCCTGGCTTGTCTGACTGGTGAAGTGAGCAGATCGAAAACCCTTGTGAATCACGGACTGCCCTGGAGCTGTCAGGGGCTTTCAAAGCACACCATAGCTCATTAGGCAAGCTTGCAATCTAATGGTTTTGTGCCATGCTATTAGATTCAGGTCTAGGACACTGTGTTGCATAATGAGCACGTTTCAAAAATTAAAGACTGCCTGCTGTGATCCCAGAATGCCTAAATTTCCTACTCTCAAAGCAGCCAGCTCCCTCTGCCTTCCTCTGGTCTGCGGTGCATTATCTGTGTGCAATCAATAAGTTCAGCGAGAGATGACAGCTTTGATGAAAAGCAATGCAGAGTAGAGCATGAACCTGGACTTAAGCGATGCGCTGCCTTGCTTGAGGAACGTACTGTACCCTACCATGCTTCCTGCCTCTCCCATTCTCAGAGCTAACAGCTTCTAGCTTCTCTAAAAACCCTTCCTTTCACACGCATCAGTGAAAATGAGAGACAGAATATCCCTCCTGTGGGCCAGAATGACTACCAGTCCTGGAAGGGCTTTACAGAAATGCTACCTGTAGAGAATCAATTAACAACTTTATATTTAGAAGAGATAAGAAAAATATTCAATTAAAAAAAAAAAGCACCCATTTTTTAGTTTGAGAAAATCATAAGGTTCTCATTTCAAGTTAATCCGGACAGACATTTTTTGATTGTTTAGCACCCCACCTTCCAAACCAATAAGAAAAGGGTATTTGCAGAGCCTTGTTCCCTGAAATGCCTGCATTTGTTGGTACGTGTGGGTCTCTGAATAGAGATAGTCTTCTGAATAGAGCTGTAGCACAAAAATAACAGAGAGACTCACATCTTTCTGACTTGCCTGTTTTTGATTCCCCAGTGTGTAATTGAGGAAGGTGGGGAGTGGAAGGTTGAGGTTAACTGAATAAGTACTTTCAAAATTAGTACATGGTAGGGAAGAGAAGGAGAGAATAGTTCACCATAGTTTCAATGACTTTTACCTAATTTTATGCCAGAAACTTCCTCTGAAATGCCTTGGCCTTGACAATTCTGATTGTCTTATTCATTAGACCTGCACAAGACATAGAACCAATGATTAATTTTATGGGGTTTTTAAATAATTGCCTGCAAAGCTCTGAAATTCAAAATCTGTAGTATGCTGTGGGGACAAACATATTCACAGCAGCTGCATCCAGAAGCACAGTCATAGGCAAGAAAATAGTTAAGGTATGGAGGAATTTTGGCTGGTTTAAATGCATATCATATCACTGTTAAAACAGATTTTTCCTTAGTTCTCACATTATAGTAAATTGGTGTGCTCTCATACTCTGGAAGAAAATACTTTGAGTACCGATTTTTAGCAAATGTATTCAGCTCAGGTATATTGTGATCTAACTAGTACCAAGTACATTGGTATGGTATGCCTTTAAATCTTTAACTAGTTATACCGTACCCTAATTTTTTAGAATTTCCCAGTTCATCATCCTTCAGCTCTTCTTTTCACACTTCCACAGCTATCCTTATTTAGGTATTTTATCTTATGACTAATTCAAAGATCCTGGTCCAGATTCCACTGGCCAAAGGCCTTATCAAAATATATTGCTTTCTTGAAGAAGTACATAGACAGACTGTGAACTTCATTACAGTTCCTGAACCAAAGTACAAAGCAAGCACCCAAAAGAGACTGGACAACTGTATGAGTAACTAAAGGAACCAGGAGTGATACAGTGAAGGCTGAAAAGAAGCTTAGGAAGTACTATGAAATCACATGATTTAGTGCTTAACCTACTCATGATAAGCATGAAATCCATTTATCACACTTTAGTTGAAGGTTTCCATGTACCATCCCCTGAGACATCTTTAACAGAGTGTTGTGACTTTCACAGAAAGAGAATCATTTATAGAAATGTTCTGAGCTCTCTAGGTTCCTCCAGCAGTGGAAGGTCCCTCATTGACATCCACCAGTTACAGCAGATAAGGCTAAGAGTGAAAGAAATATAAGAAGTCTGGCTGCTGATATCTGCCAGCAAACCTTGATCATATTAACAGGGAACAAATTCAACAGCTGGGGTAATATTTTCTTTTTGACCATTTAGAACACTTTTGTGCCACAATTTTCAAAATATTTCATCTCTACTTAGAACTGTCCTATCCCTATCCACAGCACTGTTTACAACTCATCCATCAGTCTAGAACAAAAGAAAGCATTAATTTCACAAATATATTCTCAAGACCATATGCAAAATGAAGCATGACTTACGTACAGTGAAGATTATTACACTTACAGTTAGTGGAAATGCTTGCCAACAAGCTTTCAATAATTTACCAGCAATCCTGGCTAATCAGGGAGGTTTCAGTTTATTAGAGGTTGGCAAATGTGACACCACTTAAAAGAGAAGCAGAAAGGAGGATCCTGCAGATTACAGGCCTCTCAGTCTGACCTCAGGGCCAAGGAAGGTCATGGAGCAGAGCATCTTGAGCAGACCACATTCAGGACAATCAAGTGATCAGCCTCATCAGCATGAGTTTATGGAAGGCCTGCCTCATTCTATGGCAAGGTGACCTACTTAGTGGAGGAGGGAAAGGCTGAGAACACTGTTTGCTTGGACTTAGCAAGGCATCCCACAGCCTTCTGGAGAAACCAGCAGCTTAAGTCTTGAAGAGATGTACTGTTTGCTGGGTTAAAAACTGAATGAATGGCCAGGCCCTAACGGTTGTTGAGAACTGAATTAAATCCACTTGGTGTCAGTTTAGCGGCAGTACTCCCCAAGGCTCAGTACTGCAGCTAGTTCTCTTTAACATTCTTATCAACAACACTGATTAGGGAATTAAGTGCACCTTCACTAACCATGAAAATGACACCCAGTTTCATGGTGATTGTTGATCTGCCTAAGAGCAGGAAGGCTCTGCAGAGGTATCTGGATAGGCTGAGTTGATAGGCCACATCCATTCATACTGCATTTAACAAGTTTTCACTTGGTAAAGCTGCCAAGCAGAAAGAGACCTGTGGGTGCTGGTCAATAGCTAGCTGAACACAACTCAGCAGTGTGTCCAGGAGGCCAAGAAGGCCAACAGCATTCTAGCTTTTATCAGAGATATATGGTCTGCTGGACCAGGGAAGAGTTGTCCCTCTGTAATCCACTCTGGTGAGGCCTCACACCTCAAGAACTGTGTTCAGTTCTAGGTCCCTCACTACAAGGATATGGTGTTGCTCAAACACACACAGAGAAGAACAACAAAGTTCATGAAGGGAGTAGAAAATAAGAAATATGAGGAGTTCCTGAGGGAACTGGGGCTGTTTAGTCTGGAGTAGAGGAGGCTGAGTGGAGACCTCACCATTCTCCATTACCTCCTGAAAGGAGATTTTGGTGAGGAGGGTGTTGTCCTCTTTTCTCAGGTGACAAGTGATAGGACATTAGGCAATAGTTTCAAGTTACTCCAGAGAGGTTTAGATTGGATATCAGGATGAATTTCATCATGGAAAGAGTAGTTAGGCTTGGAATACACTGTCCACAGAGATGGTAGAGTCATCATCTCTGGAGTTACTTAAAAGCCATGTGAATGTGGAGACCACTTAGAGACCACATACACACACCGAGACTTAACTCTAAACAATAATACAAGTGAAAAGTTTAGTTTGCATATACTTCAATTTTGTAACTTCTCCTCATCAGATTTCCAAAATCCTATCACATATTCTAACATCTACAACATCAATGTTATTTATAAAAAAAGACATGTATTAAGGTTTTCCTCTGCCCACCCATCTGCTCTCCAAGGGTGGTTTCCCTTCTTGTACGTTCCATGCTAAGAAAAGGAAAAAATTGGTCTTATTATGGCCCCCAGTAGTAACCAATGCATGCAAATTTTTCAGATTTTGATTCATGTTTTTTTCCCAAGCTTGAATGTTATCATTAGGATACAGGTAGTTCCTATGCTTCTGTGGAAGCAGATTACTATTTAGAACTGAAAGATCTTCTAGGGTATTCAATTTGTTTATTTATTTATTTATTTTTACACATAGCTGTCAAATCTCTCAATAACTCTACTAGATCATTCTCAGACATTTATTGTTGTTCCCTTTCAACCCTTTAGCAGAAGACAAAATATCATATTTTCCCCATTAATTCATATTAATTTATAAAAATTAAATATTTATAAAATTTTGAACAAAAGGCAATCTCTGTAGCCTAGACACAATTTGCATATGAATGTTCAATGTTCATTCCATGCTATGCCCCAATCTATCTTAAATTCATGCCAGTTGACAAATTAAATTAATGCCAGATGACTTTATCCCACAGTGACACAATGAATTTTCTCTATATAGGCAAGTGTACATGTATAAAGTGCTGGGCCACTCTTCACTATCTTTTTTTTTACATCACCAGAAACTAGAGAACAAGAGATTCTTTCACAAAATATGTTAACTGCAGAATCATCTAAATTACATTTTGAAAGCAACAAGTAAACACAGTACACTAATAGTATGAGAACAACTACTGCAAAGACATAAAGGACATCTTAAATTGTCTAGTCTAGGTAAAGTAATGTTTGCACGCACACATACACACACACAAAAGATAAAATGGGCAACAGACTGCTTAGAGAAAGAAGGACTTCCTAATTATTCAGCCTGTTGTCAGATAGTGCAGGTGGAAAGAACAGGAAAGATGATAGGTAAAATCTCCTGCCAGGATGCTTTCAAGACTGAAGATTACAGCTCTAGGATTAAACAACCACAAACTCCAACACTTGAGCATAGCAAGCCTGATCTGAGTTTGGAGCAGGATTGCCATGTAACTGGGATGAAAGAGAAAAAAATATATATCTCAAAAATGTATATTAAGAAAACAGAAAGGGTCTAACTCCTTGGCCTTCCATTTAAGCCCTGAATTTTGTACAAACTTCAAGAACCCTATCTACTTGTTGCTGCTTTAGCCCATCTCCAGAGTTGCTACTGAGCTATTGAAAGTATTTGCAACACTTACTCTTTGTTTCTCTCCAGGATAATACTGACATATCTCTTGCTAACCTGCTGGTTTTTCCCTGCTATCTCTATTTTTTGAGCTTTTGAGGGCTTTTCTTCTATTCCTTTGACCTGAGCCTCCAGAGCCTGTGGGAATGCATGAAAAGAATAAAATGAAGTCATGCAGTTGCATATTTCCTTTGCTAAATACATGTCTTCTAGCAACATTTTTGAAATTACATTTTTAGTAAAATTAAATTCTGGCGAAAACTTCTGAATGAGCTACTGAATGAGACTAAGAGATAACATGGCCAGACATGAACCAAAAAATACTGGTAGTCTTTAGAGCTACTCAAAGAATGTCTTTCCACTTACAAATAATTAAAGGTTTGTTGCAGTCAACAAACATGTTGGCCAGTTTCATGTCACAACCAGACAATTTGATGACTCAGATTCATGCAGATCCTAAGTTTTCCAACAGTTTTTTCAGGTGTTTTACCACTCAGTGACATGTTATTTATACTAGACAGTGCACTTCTGCAGTCAGCTGTGTCACCTTCATCATGATCTTTCATCTTCATTTCAACAGACTGTAAATATCTAAGAGAATTTCCCGACTCAGTGTAAAAGATAGGGGATAACTAGGGCAAAATCCTTAGAGCAAATCCAAAGGCTTTGCTCAAAATCAATGGAGAACACTAGCACTAAAAGCTAGCACGGGAGGAAGGAATTAGTTTTAGAGTAGGGAAAACAAAAAGAGGAAGCAATCAAAGGAAGAGACTGACATGTCCAAGCTAGGCTGAAACAGTTCCTGGCCATAGCCAGGTTGGGAGGAAATCCCAGAAGGACTGTGTAGGGTCAGTCAGGACTGGTGGTACCCTCTGTGCTCCTCATCTGTGGTGGAATACATTTTTCCTGGTACCTTTTCCTTTTGCCAAAGATGAGACAATATTGGTAACGGAGGCACAGGAAAGGAAGGAGTGCTTGACATTGCTCCTAGCAGGGGGAAGTTAGATTTGTATCCCATATTTCTTGCATGTAATATGGAAACAACAATTCCTGCAAGCTCCCTGTATGTGCATCTATTTTTTGTTCTTCTTCAGGGGAAAAACAAACAAACAAACAAAAAACCAAACCAAAATAAAAAACACCACTGTACAGTGGGAGAAGGAGCATAGATGAGGAAGCCATCCTTCTTGAGACCATAAATGAGTAAACAGAAAATAAATGACGCTAAGTGCCCATTGGGTATGTTTGATTTTAATACAAGAACAAGAGCACAGTGAAAAGTATTCTGAATAACACAAAACCCCAAGAGAAACACTTTTCTCACTGCAGATAAAAAGGGCTAAATGTACCAGCTGTACTGATGGGGAAAAAAAAAAAAAAGAAAAAAGAAAAAAAAATAGTAAAGGACAGAGATAACACATTTGAGACAGCAATTAAGTAGGTACATTTATGTTGTGATAAATCTTAGGATTACTTCTTACCTTAATTTCTTTCAGAATATCACCTATTATCAAGAGAGTTGTATATATCTTCAAAAAATTTCCCCAAGAACCTGTGGTTGCTTGAAATGGAGAGATCACTGCCACAGATTTTCTAGAGCTCCCACATAAGCATCAAAATAAATAACTACATATCTACGTGTGTAGAAAGTGCTCTATGGCAGTCACTGTCAGAATGCGTTACTTTATTCAAATTGTTCAAATTCTTCTAACTTCTCCTGAAAATACGCATTAAGAAATATCATGAAAATCCAGACCAAGTTTGTGGTCATATCATGAATTCTGTATTTTGAACATAAGTAAGAAGAAAGTCCATGTTGAAAAAAAATAGGAGGTACTCATCATCAAAAAGAGTAGTAGAAAACAAAGATGACACAGATCTGTGTGTCAGAAAACAGTTATTATATTGTGCATTAACTCATTGTTATGTCACATTTAAATGTTTACAGTCAATCTTTCCATAAGAATAAATTAGTCTTTTTCAACTGACTGCAACAGATCACGTCCAGATTTGGAAGAAGCACCCCTTGGAAGATACTGTGTTCCTTAAAGAAGTGATTAGCTGAAAGAGGCATAATATAAATCTAACCTGAGAATGCCTAGCTAAGAAATGCATGAGTTAACATCATACACTAATTATCTCCTGGTTTTACTTATCAGCTCTGAGTAATAAACCTGAGAGAGAGAAGATTCTCTTTGGCAGCCTACGCTGCTTCTTCTGTCACAGGAACTTGTCCCATAGAGTGCCGCAGGCCTCACTTCAAAGTGCTCTGTTCTCAAAATTAGCTGTTTCACAACAAGCCTCCTAGGTAGAGAAATGATGGACTGTGGCAACTTTTTACTTTGTGAATATCCTTGTTTCAATCCAAGGCTGATTGAATTTTTTGACTAGTTAATCATGGGCCAAAGATGTTCTCATTGCAACAGTTACATTATCTCACAAAATTTTACTGACTCAAAATGTTCCTGGGAAAAATATTTTCTGGGAAAACCTGTTTTATAACATACAAGATGAAGCTTTTATCCTGCTATAATACGGCACTAAGCCTTAAATGTTTTTCCCCCATCCATTCATCCCTTTTCTCTAGCTTCACAAAGCAGAAATATTGCCTGGAAAATTTATTGAGGTGGAAAGTAATCAACTTTTTTTGGCAAGTTGCTTAACCACAGGGCAGGTGATACCTCCTAGAATCCAGCTGAGCACAGTTCCTGCACATAGTAGCCTTGTGTCAGTTTGCCTTCTCCTACTGGCTTTCATTACATTTCATCTCTCTCTCTGACTCCTGTATCTCACTCTCACTCTGGAATTTGGCCCTCAGGTACTGATGAGGCTGTTAGTGGTTTCCCCAGGGGAGCAACTTCAGCAACTTCTGCAAGTGCTTGACTTGCCCAATTCATTTCTCCATTTCACCTAACATGAGAAGCAGCCAGAGTACAGTAATTGTGTGTACCTAATGACAGCCTACAGAATACATTCGTAACTTCTTTGCAGTTTATCTTAAATGTGATACTAGATAGTAGATAGTGCTGCTAACAAAGTGATCTTTCTGATACAAATCACTAGGCTGTAATATCCTGCTTTAAGAAACAGTAGCATAACATTTCCACAAGATAAGAGAGGAAAGGGAAAAGAGTGGAGTACAGATAGGGGCTCAAAATTTTAGAGCACACAGCAGCTGCAATGAGGATGACTTTGCCGCAGTCCATTCTATTTTCCAATCCATTTTCCTGAAATAAAATTAACCAATCCAACTAGGAAGATATTGCAAGATTTACTTTTTCATCTCTTAACTTATCCAGCTTCCTTCCACTGTTCTCTGATACTGCACTTCCTGTGAAATCATTCTGTAACAATACGTGCTTTGCTGTGAATTCCTTTTAGAAATGTATGAACTTGTTACACCAATCAGTTTAGTTACATCAGCCAAAGAAGAAGCTATGAGTTGCTATTCATCTTTGGCAAGCTCAGCAACACGCTATCACCTGTTCTTAACTGTTTTGTTTTCAGCCTCGTCATCTCTGACACGTTTAACTCATCTCTTCTTAAAAGGATATAGTGTCTATCAGCTCCCTCATCTGCTTTCTTTTTAAGCTTTTTCGACTTTAACATTTCCAATGGAGAAATTGTATCTGCTGAGAAACCAGCACTGGTCACGGGTGACTGGATGGCTGCTCTTGGGGAAGGAAATTCAGCCTGTATTGGAAGTGGAGGGGTGCTGGAAGAAAAGTTACCAGAACAATTTTTCATTTTCCTTCCTCCCTCATTTTCAGCTGTGGGTTGATTTCTTTCTGTCATGAAGCTAGTTTGTTTCCTGGCAAAGTACCATCATCCCTGCTTTATTTTCTCTGTTATAATTTACATGTCCTGAGGTATAACGTTTAACATCTGTTCCGAAGGCCATTTCCACACTATCTAAGAGATGAGCCAGGCTTCTCACTTCATTATTTCTTTCCATCATGAAATGGATTATAGCAGAATATGCTTAGAGGAAAGAGGAGAGACAAAATACACTTGAAAAAGGAAAAGCTTTAGATGATAACAAACTTTCAACATGGATTATAACTTCCCTTGTTCTGTAACAGAGTATTTTATACAGACTTGGGCAAGATCCTTTTTTATCCATAGCAGCATACAAATAATCAGACAGACCAGGACACATGGGAAGATTCCTGCTGAGCCCTCATACACTTCTTGGTATGAGTCTGATTTTTTTTCCTCAGGCCTCCCCATGAATTCTGCTGCTCAAGAAGGAGCATCTTCTGCCTGTTCTCCAGCACTGGGCCAAAGGCTGGTGTCTTTTTAATGCATGCCAAATAATCCCTTTAAGAAATTCTCAACATTTTCATTAGCATGTTGCTTTATACATTTAGTCTTCTAATTTTAAGTATAATGTTGTTGGATTGACAGATAATATTTTGTTATATGCTAATCTTGTGCCAGTTTCTTTACTTTTAACTGTTCTTCTCCTGTCATCTACTCATAAACGAATTTCATAGAGAGAAACACAACAGTTCCTCTTAGCTTTCCTTTTACATAATGAAAAAACAAAACAAAACAAAACAAAACAAAAAAAAACAAAACACAAGCTTGGTGCGTATTTTGTATGTATAAACTCAGTTTTTTAAGGTATGCTCATAATTCCACATGCTATCTCAATAATTAATGCATGAGATCACCATTAAACAGTGAAAATGTTTTGTAACTCAGTAATGGTTTAGAGTGACCTAATAAAAAAGTCAATTGTGTGCTCTAGTGTAGAAGTATTTAGCCTTGCATACACAGATACTGTGATCCTGCAGGATTTTTATCCCCTGAGGGATGACACCCACAGAAGCAGATTTAGAAGGACAAGAAGTCTGTGAGCTGTCTACAAAGGGACAGAAATTTGGAGGAAAACAAATGACTCTTCTCAATGCTACATTGAGATAAAAGACCCCTAGACATTCAAGGGACAAGCTCAGAACATCTCTCCGTACCTCAGGAAGCTGTACAAGATCTTAAAATGGCTGAACACCATAGCATACACTCATATGATATATGAAATACTCTGGATCTTGGAAGAGGCTCTGCTCGAAGGGTAGAGGTATAGTCTGACCTGGACAACCAGATCTCCAAACCTGCTTGCCACCCATGAGAAAGCTGATGAGAAATACAGTGGTGCATTTGCATTACTTGCTACATTCTGACATTCATTCATTGCTCACAACAGTCTATGAGCAAATGTTTTTAAGTAGCTCTCCTTTTCTTCTTCCTAGTACAAGCCACTTCACCTTCTCAAAACTGGCAACCTAGGTTAGCAATAAGAGGATACTCTCAGTCCCTCCTGTCTGTCCATGGGCAGCACTACTCAACTCAAGACACCATAAGTTAAATGCATTAGCATTAATATGTAAAGTAAAGAAACATGGCCACTCTGCCCAGTAAAGAATGAGGTGGGGGATATATATATATATATATATATATATAAAAAATATATAGCTTGAATGAGTAGATTAGACAGTACTTAGAATAATGTCTTACTAATTTGGCTGAACCTGATGAACATCTGTCTGGCATATGTGAAAAACTGCCTGAAACAGTCTCACACACATTAGCAGTTACTTTTGAGAAGGACATCTGAGGACAGATGAGGGGAAAAGCCTAAGTACAGGCTCTATCTTTTAAAGTGGGGAGAGAGGAGTAAAACTCAGTAACTTCCAAAAGGAAAAAACATCCTAGAAAAACAAATATGTTCTAAGCACCCGAATGACAAACGAGCTGAATAACAGCCAGCATAGTGGTTTAAGGGTGTTAGTGAAGGAGAAAAACAGCTGCATAGTAGCAGCTGCATATTTGGACTTTGCTTGGGTTTTAGAATTTTCTTTTGTAGCATTCTTATAAGGAAGTGCACACACAAAAAGAAGTCTGGATGTGTATAGGGTAGCCTGGATGCAAATAAATCAACAACAAAGCCTGTAAAATTACATTAAAAGAGGAATTTAAGATGTTCCATGTCCAAATGGAAGAGGTAGCAACAGCAATCTATGAAGATTCATCCTGAATCTGGACCTAATTTTCCCAACATTTGTATTTATACTGTGGATGATGGAATACACAGTACCCTTGTTAAACCTGCGAATGACATGAAATGGAAAGTGCTGAAGATAGTCTTAGAGACAAGATTGAAACTGAACTTGTTCTTGATAAATTGGAAAAATTCTGAGAACAGCTGGATGAACCTCAGTATGAGCAGAAACAATCAGCTGTGCAGCAGCCAGCAACAGCTGGCTCCATAGAAAATAATTCAGAAAATATCTGGGGAATACAGTAGGATGTTAAGGTCAACACCAGTCAACAACATCAGTGCAGTGAAAAAGACAAAGGCCATTCTGGAGTGTACAGTCCAATATTTAAGGCAGTGATGTTGGAAATACTTCTAGCAGTGTGCCCAGCACAAAGGAAACTTCAGTCAAACTCTGCTCCCAGCTTTGCTATTCAATAAAGGACCTGGAGGATCCCAGAAGAGAATGAGTTGAAACCATGACTGGGAAGAAAAATATGCATGCAGAGGAAATTAAATTAGCCTCAAGAGGAACTTGAAGAAGGAAGAGAGAGTAGAAAACATGCTTTTAGCATGGCTGCAAGGATTTTACGAGTGAAATGTCTGCAGCGTTATAGGGAATACCTTATTTTTCCCTGTTCCAAAATGAGTGGGAGCAATCAGCCTGGGGTGACCAAGAGCTGACACTGGCTGCTTTTACTGCCCAGAAAAACATACCTAGGAACTCATACTCTCAACCATAACATCAAATCCTAACCAATAGTCTAAGACAGCATGATAACCCACAGAATTCCATTGATATTAAGCCATATTTGAAGCCTGTATTTAACTGTGATGCAGTCAGAGCCTCAATTTAAACAGCAAGGAGCAATAAATTTACATGGGATTGGCTCATTGAAAGAGGGAACACTGGGATGAAGTAGGAGAAAGCATATGTTTTTGGTAGTGCAAAATAAATTTTTAAAACTGATATCTAATAAGGTTGCTCCTTCAAAACACAATGCATGGAGGGAGGAGTGGGGAAAAAGAGATCAGTTAATTGTCTCACTACTTCATTCTTTTCTTTTTTAATTGTCACTTCTAATTTCAAAATTATTCAGTTGTTACTGTGATTGATTTGTTCTGGAAGGATGGAAATGAACATGATAATAAGGTCATGGTTTTTTTTTGGTTTTTTTTTTTTTATTTCCCCCCACAAAAACACGTGAGAGAAAAAAGAACATATTTCAGAACATTGAGTGAAGGAGAAGCAGTGGCAGCTGCTACTCAGATGGATCTGCTTAACTGATTGTATTGGCTCGTCTTTCCTTTCTTCAGTGGCATATGAAACCCTCCTGTGGGGTTTTATTCTAGAAATATACACTGGTTAGCTGTGGGGCAGAAAAGGAGACTATTTGTGCTCTCCCATCCAGAATATGACCTGGCATGGTCCTAAAGAGAAGTCAAAAGTTGGAGTGCTATAATTTCATACTCAGATGCTATCCCTTCCTTTCCTCTGTGGGCAGATCACTGTATTCTCAAAACCTTGACATAGAAGCAGCCTTGAGTTCAGTCCTTTTTTAGGCTGAAGTTTTAAGGTCTTATTGGATGGGAGATGAGGCAGAATACAATGTGAGGCATGAAGCAAAAGAAAGACAGCTGTTTGTAATCGAAGCGTTTTCTTGACTGGTCCTGGAACAAGAATTCTCTATCTTGTCTCCTTATTGACTACAGCAAGGACCAGATAACAAAGATTAACACTCTAGAGCCTGTTTTTCCTGCAAGTGCATGGAGAGAAGACACAGAAATTGCTTTCTCCCTTCTATTTTGCACTGGCAGCACTCAGTCTTGGGCCCTGTAGTGTGAGAAAGACACTGGCAAACTACAGTCTGGCAGAGTAGCTCTGAGATTGCCAAGAACAAGGATCATGGGGCACGCCAGAAGAAATATGTTTTGTATAGACCAGGGATGAAACTAATAAGAGTAGACAAGAAAAAAGTTGCAGTCTCTCACATTCTCAAGTGGAAGAGAAACAAGAGCTCCTTTTCAGAGTTTTGTAGAGGGAGCTCAAGGGGCCACAACTACACGTTGCAGCAAAGTAGAAACAGGTTGGATGTAAAGAAGAAACTCTTCACAGGAAGAATGGCTCAGCATGGGAGAACAGGCTATAAAATCTCCATCACTGGGAGGGCTTCACAGGATAAGGTTCTGAGGATGTGATCTAAATGTCTTACTGCAGTGTAGCAGAAGAACTGAGTGACTTTCAGATATCCCTTCCATGCCAAATTCTTCTGTTGTTAGCATGAAAATGAAAAGTCAGGGAATACCCCAGTATGCTTCCCCACATTGTCTGTGCATTCATGCTGTGTACTGCAGGTGGCAGAGAAGCAATAGGAAAGAATTGTTACTGCAGTCACAGTGTCAGAAAGATGTATGCAAGACAAGGCCTGTAGGAAGAGGCAATCTCTTTTATTAGACCAACTGAAAAGTTAGAAAAATTTGGACAGGCTTTCAAATGCTTGTTCAGTCCTAAAATAGAACCAGCCCACTTCAGCACTAAACACGGATTGAAAACAGTTTCTCTGAATTTAGATATACTTACCGCTATATATATAGACCATGTGAAAGCAAAAAAAAAAAAAAAAAAAAAAAAGTAATTGGCACTTGCAGAGTTGAAGAGACGTTAACTACATTTTACCTCTCCTCTCAGTACCTTCTGGGGAGGCAGAACACATTTGCCAACAGAACACAAGGCTGACTTATTTCTTCTTCACTTCTCCTCTGCCCCTTCTCCCCCCCATTCCCTCAGTTGTCTCCATTCACTCCATTATATTAAAAAAAATAATTTAAAAAAAAAAAAGATGTGACAAAGCAGGCCCAGTTCAAGGCCACTGAGCAGCAGGGCTACAGCAAACCTTAGACACCCAGCACCTGAGTGTCCCCTGGTGGGCAGGAGGTGGACAGCCTCCTACTTGCTCACGTCCATTTCTAACAAGATGGTGGGACTGGTGTGCTGATGCACCAAGACCTTATATCTATCCCTGTGGTATCTATTCCTTTGTCCTCACACTGCCTGACCCCAAAAAACCATCGCAGTCTTGTCTGTCTTGCCTTTAGATCACAGCATTTCTATTGTATATCAAAAATATTTCAGCCTTTTATGGAAAGAAAGCTCCCTGCTCTGCTTTGCTGAGCTTTTAAGGACTGAATTCTTTTAACCTTGTACTGAGATGAGGTTTTAGATGCTATTTGGAAGATCAAGGAAGGCCTCATCCAGCAAAACTGCATTTCCACATCCTCCCACGGATGTACAAGTACCTAGCCAGAGATCAGGACATGGGATGAAGTCGAGATAAACTTTCCAGAAACTCAAGGTTACATGAGATAAATAGTGTGTCAGAAAGACCTGTCACATGGGATACAGGCTGCAGGTGAGTTTGTGAGACTACATCAGAGGTGTAAAACCATGTGGGAAATGGTCTGTGGGAAAAAGTGAAAGAAAAAAATGATAGAAAATCTTAAAGAGCACAATATCTAGCAAAATCACAGTCAGTGTGAGCCTCCATGAGGGTCAGACTAGAATCTGAATCTGCACAAAGATGTTGAACAAGATGAAGAAAATCCAGGGACACAGCGAGAGTTCATGAGAAAAAAAGTGGAAGAGACTCTGCCTGGCAGTAAACAGTAGGCACATGGCCAGTCTTTAATACTATGTGCAAGACCCCATTTTCACACCACGGCTGTCCTACCACTCATCCATTAGCTTGAACACCGTATCCTGTTCTCAGAACAGGTAAAAAGGAAGAATTAAAACAAAAATAAAAGATACCAATGCCTGTACATTAATTCTACAAGCACACATAGTGCATTCCACTTCTCCAAAAGCTTGAGTAATAATCTCCAGTTCTGTGTCTAATCTTTGGCAAATGAGATGACAAGCATTTTAAAGAGCATCAAATACAGCATCTGGGTCTGCCTGACCCAGAGGGCTGTCCTCAGGCTGGCAGCCATTCTATAGGCTGGCACACAGAAGTTGAGTTTCTCCTTCCAAAGGCTCTCTGGTTCACGTGCAGGAGGCACAAAGGAGTTGAATCAAGGTATAGTTTAGAAAAATGTGAATCCTCCAATCTGCACCCAGTAGTGCTCATTTCCAGCTAGCATTCATATGTACAGTGATCACAAATTTGGCTAAGTCAATACATCCTTGTTAATATTGAAACATGCAGGTGCCAAGCTGCACAGCCTCTCCTACCCTGAGATACCGTCCTAAACTGTGTTTGTGTGAGGAGAAAAAAAGCTGCAGCATTCCTTCCATTACTGTCAGTAATACAGCAGGACTCTTGTTTGCAATGTACAAAAGAAAAATCTGCCAAGAAATTGGATCTATTGCTACAAGTTTAACGGCTATTATCTTTCCCCTCAAATGCCCTGAAATGCAAATATTTTATGGTTGTTCCATGCTTTGTTGCAATAATAGTCTTCATTTACTTTAATTTCACATTGTTATTGCATAAAAAGACAGAATCAACCAGAGGGCAGGGGGTCTGTCTGAGGACCATATGCATTTGTTCTGAAAGCCTTGGAAGGGACCTAAAAGCCCTGCTGTGCAGCGGATTGTTGAAGCAACCTTGTGCTCAGGTCAATGGAGCAGCTTGAAGTCTGCATAGGCAGTTGCTTTTGCCACCCCAGGGACAGCCCTATGGGGTATGGGGAGGATGTGCCAGTTTTCTCCAGCACAGAAATAGGATGGGTGCTGTGCTGAGCTAGACATGCAGCCTGGGCCACATGTATTGGCACAGGAAGGCTCAGCAAAGTATCTGTGTCAAAGGCAAGCTCAAAAGCTGGAAATGCGGGCAAACAGCACTTGTGATACTAGACCAGGTCTTCTGAGGTCACTAGCAACTACTGCAAATGGCATTGCCAGTTTTGGAATTCAGAATGCAATCAAATGTTGATTTAGGCATTCACAGTTGTCCCTATTCCTCATCTAAGACTCTCATCAAAGGAGTCAGCAGGACTTTTTGACCACAAACACAGTCACGTTCCAGATTTTATTTCTGTATGAACTGGGACAGAGTTGAAAGCAGTAAGAACGAGACGTGGAAGAGCAGAAGGCTGACAAAATCTTACTATAGGAATAGGATAGTTCAGACGTGTCTGCTGTGCAGTGCAGGCTTTATACAACAGCAAAACAGAGCCTCCAGAGTACAGCCTACTCATCAGAAACTTTTAACCAGCCATGGGGACACCATCACAGCTACAGTACAGTTATTTATTCAGCAGTCACAGCAGTCAGGCTCATCGGTACTACCAGAAAGGCTGATACCAGTACCAGCAGACCCCAGGATTAGATTTAAGACAGTTTCAAAACTTAAGCCATTAAACAAAGCTAGAAGTCATTAATAAGTCAATATCTAAAATAATTTTCTTTTTTTTTTAATCTGTTGCTTGTTTCTTTCCCATCCCAGTTTCATAATAACACTTCTCAGAAATACAACCCATAGGCAGTCCAGTGCACTGCTGCAGTCTCAAAACCCAGACTCATCTGTTAGGAAATATCTTTCCCTGCTGCAGACAGTGGTAAAATATGTCTACATTATTTTTAAACAACAACAAAAGAAAAGAGGTAAACCCAGACTTGCTCTGAGGTAGTGCAGGCAAGTTGCTTTGTTTACATTGTGTATTAGGAATGCCAAAAATAAACATTGGTATGGCATTCATACAGCAAGCAGAGTTTCCATGTCTGACTCTTTTACCACATTTCTAAAGTCAAAGCACAAAGTGTAAAACACAGTCTGGTTAGGTGGGAAGTATTGGTAATGGTTGGACTAGATGACCTTCTAGGTCTTTTCCAACCTTGATAATCCTGTGATTCTGTGATATATTAGGTAGCTTTCTAGCAATGTCAGGTGCAACCTCCTCCCTGGCACCTTCATTCTCACCACATTAAGCTTTTGTTCCCATCCAAAATTCAGAGGGATAGAGTTTCAAAACTGAAAAATAAAACAAAACAGCAGTGCCTGTTTGGAAAGAAGACTGGGGTCCACCCCATAACTTTTTTCACTTGGCCAGCTTCTACAAAATATGAGAGCCTGAATATCACAGCCAAAACACTGCATGAGATAGGTTGTAACAGTAAACAGGAGAAAATTTCAAATAAAATTAATAATAACAGAGTAACCTCACTTGATATTTAAAACTCAGGAATAATGGGGCAACCATTAGGAACTCCCGTTTCATTACTCCCAGTGGCTCAGAAAATAACTATATGGTATCACCGCCCAGGCTCAGGCCCTTAAGGTAGGCTCACATCAGTGAAATGTAGATTTCATCACCTAATATCACTAGGAACAAATAAGTAAGACCAGACTCCAGTCCAAAATTCTTTTCTGCAAAGAGTGTAATTGGGTGCCTACTGCTTGTTATTCCAGTTATTGACAGAGATTGCCCTAACAGTGGTACTTACTTCCTTCTTATCAAGCTGAGAGGACTCTTTCTAGTTACACTGAGCATCCTCTGGTCCAATTAATGCAGTGAAAAAGTACAGAATGGTTTCTGGCTTAGATTGCTCTGAACAACCAGTGCTAAAAAAGTGAGCTGCTGTGCCATGTAGCTGTGTGCAACTACAAGATAAAAACAAACAAAAAACAATGGCACCCTTCCTGGTTTCCCTATGGTCAATAAGTTGGGAACCTCATTTAAAATGTGAAGTTATTGCCAAATTACAGTGAAACCATTAGAGACAAATCACTGACACAAAGCCTTTCACAACAGAAATCACATTCTGCTCCATCCTTCCTACGGCATGGTTTGTATCAACAACATTGACTTAAAAGAAAAAAATCACACATATTTCCTCTTGGTATAGGTTCCATTTGAAAGAATGTGAAGAACTACTTTTTGTTTACCACAAAGATGTTCACCAAGAAAATTCCCATAGCATTAATGTTCCTAGGGAGGGGGAATTCTCCACCTAGTGTCAAAATTGTTTTGTCAGGTCAAGATCAAATATCAAATAGAAATAGAAACTCAAACAAAATTCTGTGAACTCCGCTTGAGTATACTGCCACCATAATACACACAACAAAAGGAGCAAGACACACAAATGGCAGCATCTGTGAGATGGGCAATATGGGATTAACTAACTACAGAATTTGATTAAAGAAATTGCAAATGCAAAAATCCTCCTGGTCTGAACAGGGACACCTTACAGCTAGGTCAGGTTGCTCAAAGCATCATTTAGCTTGACCTTAAACGTCTTCCGGAACGGAATATCCACCTTCAGCTTCAAAAGAAAAGCAGCAGGACGCCCAGCCAGATACATTTTGTCTGGGACAAGTCTGAATAGACACCTTCCAAAGTGTACTAAAAGCTCTTCATGTGGTAAGCCTTACACAATGCTGCTATGAGGGTGGTGATTCTGAACAAAGTCCTTATGCAATTCAGGTAGCACAGTGCAGAGACACTGAGGAGCTGAGACTTCAAATTTACCTCCTGATCTTAGGCAAGCCTGTCAGTGAACAACACTTTCTCTACAGGTAGAGTCTATCTTTCAGTTTAATTCTGCCCTCACCTTACCCCGACATGCCTCATGGAAGACAGCTTTCAAAAAGGAATCATTCTGATTTTTGTGTGCTATTTTGTAGGCATTCCAACAAAAACCAACATGAAAAAAAGATATTTATTTCTTAGAAACTTTAGTTCTGCTTGTGATTATAGAGTACCTGTTTTTTTTTCACTTCTGTATGTTTTTTAAGTAGCATTTATTGTGAACTTACATTGCTTCTCTAACCAGAATAAAGGCAGCTAAAGGGAAAAAAAAAAAGGAAAAAAAAAAGAAACAGCTCTACAAACATATTCTCACCTGTACTCTCAGGGTTTGTATTGCTGTAAAAAATGAATGTCAACTGAATATTAACAGACTACACAGTGAAACAGAAAAAAAAAACACATAGAAAGAAACATTTACCTGGTATAACTCATTTTTCCCAAAGATATTGCCCAATGTGATCATTTCTTTCCTTGTAAGACATCTAAATGAGTCTAACATATACTTTGGTTATCCTCTGACACATTTTTTCTTAACTTCCTTGACCCAGGGACAAAGATCTTCACCTCTGTAAGCAATGCTTGTCATATGGATAGCATTTCATATCAAACTATGAACTGAAACACTTGGAAAAAAAAAATTCATCTTCCTGAGGAAGAGGAAATTATCCCCAGTAATTGCTTTCAGCAAAATAAGCACAATGAAGTAATCTCCAGTGAATGTTGATCAGATGAAACCTATTGAAGCCACTGGCCAATACAATTGACTCAAATTAGCATAAATACCTTACAGAGTGCTTGAATATTTACAGTGGAGCCTGATTCCCAGCTCACTGGAACAACTAGTTCCTTCCCAATTATCCCTGAGCTTCAGATGGGGTACTTTTTCATTTAAATTTTTGCAATATTACAAGCTAAAATATTCAGGGATTGTTTTTATAACTATCTGATGATGCTTTCAATAGCAGAAGACCAAAAACATTAGAGAAAGTATAGACTGTGCAGTGGCCATCACTGGCAAAGCACCACGCTCTGCTATGAGCCATCTGTATGACAAGCAGAAAAATATGAAAAAGCTGACTGCCATCAGTTTGAGAAGCTTGACCAGAAAGAAATTGACTTCAGCCCATAGTTTCTTGCTAACATTACAAAAAACATGTGGAAAGGCCCCAATTAGTAGCTTTCACAGAAACATTCCTATCTTAGTGCCTGTCCTCCAAAAGTATTCATAAAGTTTAAACTTAAATGAATAATCCCTAACAAATGCATTAAATAACTGTAGTTTCTGTTTCATCACAAGAGTTAGCCTTCCCATTGCATTACTTGCAGCAGAGCTCTGTGGAAGTGTTAGTCACAATAATGCAAATCAAGGAATATTTTGCTAGACTTGTTGACAGTAACAGACAGTAGTTAAACAGTCTCTCTGGAATCATCTTACTGGCCAAGCTGTGCTCTCAATGCTCCAAGTTCCTTCAGTGGGAAGGAAGACCAGGAACATTTAGTCTGTTCTGAGACTGTGTGTGAGCTCAGTCAGGAGCCTCTATCCCAAGCACAATGTCCATCACTAAGAATGAAAGTGTCATGTAGACTCTTGAAGACAGAAGGCCACTTTGAGAGCTATAAATGTTGAATGCTCTGTTTACTGAGCATCAACTTTGCAAAAGATCTTTGAAGGAAATGAATGTACCAGGTAGATAAACACATGAGACTTTTTTCCTTATTTTTGCACACCTATTTTAAAAGTGCTTGCCACAGCAAAGAATGCTGTCCTATGATTCCTTGAACTTAGCTTGTATTTTCAAGGTATTGCCAATTGTCAAAGCCCTATATCCTGTAAACTTGGGTGAAAGAATGTTTGTTGTTAATTCAGCATCTCAGTATCTGTGCAATTCCCAAAAGGCAGTCAATGATTAGCTACATGTTCATTTGGCAGCAGCAAGGCCAGGATCTGTGCAAAAGTACATCAACAGCAAGGTAAACCCTCTTGCAGTAGGAGGGCAAATAGAAAAGTGAATTTCTTTGTGGCAATGTGAACTTACGATAGGTGATTATATATAAAGACAATAGATTTATATTGGAAAAATATAAAGCAGTATATAATACCGTGACAGTATATAAGTACCATAAGCAGTAAACTGCAATTACAGGAAAAAAAGCAGTCACTGCCTTGTTAAAGGACTCCATTATGTATGATTGCATTTCTCCGGTGGTTTCCTCATGAGATACAAATCAAACGCACGCATACATGCACACACATACACACACTACCCATACCTCACTTCCATTCCCAATAATAGCCAAAATAAACATGAAAAATAATATTAAAAAAAAACTCTGTATTCAGTAATATTCACACCAAAGAATATGTATAGTTATATCCATTAAAATTATGAACATTTCTAAATATATTTTATGTATCATACATATATTTATATGTATAATTACATATCCACAGAAGTAATCTTGCTGTGCTAAAGGCAGCAGTAAAAGCAAAAACAGGTTTCACAATAGGACACCCATATATGCATATGTACTGGCTGTTTGGTTTGTGATTTATTTACAACTTAACTATATCATAATAAATGCTTACTGTTCTATTGTACAAACGTAATAGTAAAGGTTTAGGTTTGTTTTTAAATACAAAGACTGCAAATGAATACATGAAAAAAATTACACACCATGTACAGTATTTATAATTTATAAATGCAAAGTTAAGACCTCTTTAAATTATTGCACTTGCATATTTTTTGTTTTTCTTTTTTACAAAGATAGTTTATATGTATCATATATATATATATGTGTGTGTAAATATATATATATATAAAACAAATCTTTCAGCTCACTAAATGTATTAAAGTTGAATGTTACCTTGAAGTTCTTTCTTCACCACATAACAGCCCAACCTGAATTTTGAATATATATGAATCTACTCTACAAATCAGTTTGACCTACCCTAGAAAGCAGTCCATAGTTTTAGGTATTTTGACAGAGTATACACCCGTATTACAATCGAGCACAGTTTTTGGTCAGAGAGCAAAATAAGAGTTGTGATGTGCCTTTGCTGGATTGGGATATATAACCTAAAGTTTGAATGTGAACTTCCTTATAGTAGTGTGCAGAAAGTCTCTTCTATGTTTAGAATGAAGAAACGATTTGTACCACTTCACAGAATTGCTCCTGTGTCACAGTGTTAGAGGCAAATGCATTATTTCAAGAGGGTCATAATTGTTTTGTACGTCTGACAATCCCTATTTTAATGTGAATGGTGCTGTCCCTACAATTTTAACACTACATGGCCTAAATGCGGTTATAGCAAACGCATCACACTGTTCCAAGTTTAAACACATGAAACAAGACTGTCCCACACAAAAAGATGAATTCCACACTGCACGTCCCCTCCAGTGAAAATACACTTTAGCACATAGTCCCACTAAAAACACTACTGTATTTCTCTAATGGAATAACTAAATTACGTACTACATTACAAAATTTGTGGACTAAATATAACAATGATGTTTCTGTCATTGATCTAATAAAGTATGCAACATCTCAGAGGAATATCATGCTATGTCAACTATTTTTCTCACTTAGTGCATACCTTTCAGGCATCATTCCATAACAGATTAGAAATGCTCAGGTATGGCCTCAATTAGTCCTTTTACTTGTCCTGGACTAGAAGCAAAAAAAAACAAAAAACAATGTAAACCACTAATAAAAATAATGCTGTTATAGAAGTACAGAGTCTAATACTTTGGGGGGGGAAAAAAAAAAAAGCTCTGTTAGTTTTTTTATTCATTCTTATTAATTTTATATATCATTAGGTTTTATTAGGATAAAAATAGCTTATGGACATTTAGTTTAATAAGCCAGATTTCTGAAGTCAGAACAATTAAATCTCAGTGTATTAAATCTCAAACAAAACTCAAACATACTTGAGCTGTGAAATTTAAATGCAACTTTAAAGTTGTGATTTTTGTAGATTTTGACTTCGGGAGTACAGATTTAATTTTTTTTCTACAAAAAAAATTTGCATGTCTGAATCTGTACTCCCTGTACATGCTGAGGCTGAATTTGCTTACAAAATAAAGGCCACTATGGCTAATTTTGTTAGTTTAGCTGCTAACAAAAAAAAATAAAATTGTCAGTCACCAGGACAGCAAACCACAATTACTGGAGCCGAAGTTTTTAATTCTAACAGACATTATACTATAACAAACACACATTTTCAGTGGTCTGGACAGTTCTGTATTAGTCATCTGTCTTGAGACAATAAGTACAACTTATTGCCAATTTGATATATTTGTTAGGGAAGTATCTTCTGTATCAGTACTTACA
Source organism: Perdix hodgsoniae (assembly GCA_035772895.1). Lineage (NCBI taxonomy): Eukaryota > Metazoa > Chordata > Aves > Galliformes > Phasianidae > Perdix > Perdix hodgsoniae. Next base: position 3,134,231 of record JAPSGF010000056.1, on the reverse strand, counting down.
AACTTCAAAACATAAAAAACTGAATGATACTGTGAAATATTTTGAATAGTAGGTGGCAGAACTAGCAAAATTGTGTTTACTGCTGACAAGGACTAAAAGATGGATTAAGAACTGTTTAAGACAGATGGAGTTTTATGAGAACTATTTTTGCAAAAGTTGTAAGTTCAGCATTCAAAGAAGAGGCAGAAAAACAGCAAATATCTCATGAAGAAAAAAATTTCAGTTCAGTTGCTGGGGTGTCTGAATTTTGGAAAATATTTTTGTGGTCACTATATATTTGGATGACTTCAATGTGAATTAGGAATCATTCACTATATCTCAAGTACTTAGCAGATGAAAGAATGCATCTGCACGATTTCATTACAGCAGAACTGCTAAGGAGTAAAGCAGAGGACACAGCATGAGATACTGTCCTTCACTGTTTAAGTTGTATCCTTCCTTTTCAATTACTCAAATTAATTTACTGTGGTTAACAATGAATTTCTGCACTTAGAATTGATTACACAACTGAAAAGAACTATGGGGCTCCTATTAGGTAACCTGTATTGAGCAAATAAGATAATTTAATATTGAATTTCCAACCTCTGGGATATCTATGTACTGCAAAGGCTTAGGTGCATTTATACATTATGTGATTATGCATCACATACTGTACACATGTACATACACTGGTATGTGCTCGACCATAACAGAAGGCAAAACTCAAGAGTTCAAGTCACCAAAATGAAACCCAGAAGATGGCATGCTAATTAGAACAATACAGCTCAAGAGACATGAGAAAAAAAGAGAACTTGTGTTCTGTCTTCGTTACTACTATTAACAGTTACAGTTACACAAATGGATTTGTTATCACAGAACCACAAGACTGTTTTATCTGTGAAAAAGCATATAATGCAGCATGGGCTGTATGTGAAAGGTATACAAAGATGGTGTTGTGACCTACTGTGTGGACCAATACGAAGATTTTTTTCATTATTTTCAAAGAGAAAGATGAAGGCAAAATAAGTGTTTCTTGAAACATACTCTGTACAATTGCACTAAGTTCAAAAGAGTGGCATTAAATGTAAGGTCCTAAAGTCTGTGCATATATTTTAAGGCTGAAGCCTAACTGAAGCACAGAACTGTAAACAGAGTATTTTAGAGTAGTTTTCTTCTGTCAGCTATTCTTTTGCTGAGAAAGGCAGTTCCAAGTCTTGACATTTTGCTGAACTAAGGGAAAAAAAGCAAACAAAAAAAGGGAAAAGTTTCCCAATTTCACTCATCTTAGGATGGGGGAAAGAGCAGTAGAAGACATGCAGTGTTACTGTGCAACACAAAAGCTAGTCTATACAAAAAATTTTTGATTTATTGTGATGGTACCACAGTTCCTCTTCTGAGGCTTGACAGGCTTTTCTGACAGGGCTTTTGTTTCCAGCAGATAGCATACTTCAGGTATGTTTCTAATACCTTTTAGAATATAACTCAGCAGGCAGAAATAATATGTTAACTTTAGTTATTGGTAAGCTAGGCGAGGAAATCTTTGCTGTCACATTTACATTTTAATCTGAGGCTTCTGTCACTATGGATACGAAACTCCAACCAGAACTATGCCTATATACCTTTCCTTATTGGAGATAAACATCCAGCAATTCCAGTGTTTAAAGGGAGGAGTTATCTAGTTCTTTATGTTTGCCTTGTGGGTGACAGATCATTTGCATCATTAACTTAATGAAGTACTGTAAACCTTTAACCTGGATGTTGTTTTCCTTCTGTTTGCAGCAAGAGAACTCACCATAACCTAAGCATGAATTATAGTGTCCAAGAATTCTGCTGGAGTTCAAACTGATTACAAGTAGATCACACATAAACATTCACAATAGCAATGGGTATATTGTTCTATTTATAGCCAAGAACTCCCAAGTGACACTGGTGTTAAAGCCAGCCACAGTACAGTATAATAAAAGTACCATTGAAACCCTTACTAGAAAGATACAATTTAGAAGTACCCCCTAAGATTTTTCCCCCCATCAGTTTTAAATTAAGGCCTCAGCAATGTAGCCCATGAGATAAGGCCAGTCTTTTATTTTCACAAGTTGTTAGTTCTCTTTTAAAAGCTGATTCCAAAACATCTGGGTGTCATTTTCCCTCTGTTCATGTTGTGTCACTGGTGTAGATCAGGAGATTGGCTGCCAGAGTCATTTAGCTGAGGCAACACCATGGGTGTTACCTTCACAGGCAGATCTGCTTCCTAGTTAGCATTTCGTAGCTTTTCTTTTTCCTTTGTCAAAATAAAAAAAAAAAAAGACAAAAAACAAAAACCAACAAAACAAACAAACAAAAAAAAACAACTCCCAAATGGATCTTTTAGGTTTAAAGCAATCTGTTGCTGCTGTTCAGTCATCAGTCTTCACAGGAAGTGAATCTGAGGTTCCAGGAGCAATGGACTGGGAAGTAATCCATATAGAGGCTTCTTCACCTCTCGTTACTTTCTCCCACTGGTTGAGATTGTCCCTGGAGATACAAAAAAAGTCAGAGAGGTAAACACTCTAAGTTGAATGAGATTTCTTACTAAAAATATTCTCTGCTATAGTATACTTCGAGAAGTAGCTTCATGAATAAAAGTGATAGTATGTCACTAAGCTTTTATCATTATATTCTTTCATCCTTTGTCTTAAGTTATCTCATTTTATAATCCCGTGTGGATAGCATACCTGTTGACCTATATAAGCCTACGGTACTGAGTTAGAGATTAGTACCTGTTTCTATTACAGTTCTGTAGCTCTCCTGGCTGCAGAGGAAACCCAGCTGGAGCCATGTCTACACAGATTCTGAAGCAGCAGTCTGGAGGCACTACAGAGATTGGAACTCCTGCCAGGAAACTTCCTTCACTGGAAACCACAGAAGTTTTGAAACATCTCCACAAGGGCTGCCTGACAGTGTGTAAGATGTTATATACCAACACCATAGCACTAATCTGCAGCTACTGTGGTGGTGATATACCTATCAAGCTGTTATAACAAAAGAATACCTCTTCCTCAAGACAGATTTTGTATTCAAGGTCTCACAGCCTGACAAACCCCCAAGTCCAGATTTTAGTTTGTAAGCAATAAAGCACTGAGAAATTTAGCTGCTAGAATTCTAATGACACAAGGGATTATAGACACATAATCTTTCTTGGTGCACACTAGTATCACTCCTGTGACTTGGAAGGCTATGTTAATGATAAACAATATTAACCATACTTTGCAACCTATGGACCAAATCTAGCATTCAGTTTTCACACACAGAGAAAAGGGGAGCAACCTCAGCTGTTTCAGATTTATAACATTAGGAATCTAGTTACTAAAACAATGGTACTTTGATATTTTCAGTAAACAAACAGGATGGTAAACCTATGAAGGTCCTATATGCTGTAAGCCATGTTATTGCATTACATTTGAATTTATATGGTATACATGTCACAACTTTCCTGAAACAGTTGGTAAAAAACAGCAAATTATGAATTGGAAATACAGCAAACAAACAAGAGAAAATGCTGCATTTTCTGGCAATGGGGAAAGGAAGGAAGTCTACCAAAGAAAGCTGGTGCCCTCTAGGGGAACACCTATATCATTATCCGCATGCACATTTCAACCTGTTCTTCCTTTGCTTCAGGCCAACTGGAAGACATGGAACCAGCGCAAATATAACACTGAAGCTCAGCTAATACAAAAATATAAACACTGAAGATTAGAAAAATTCAACTGTCACTATTTCTAGGTCCCTTTCCCAAAACTGGGGAAGTAATGAGAAGAACTACAGCTAAACTACTGTGTAAATTGTATCTATTTCAGCAACAAATCAGAAACCTGTCGGCACATGGAAAACTATTCAAAAATATTTGGTTCAGTTTAAAAGAGAAATCCCTTTCCCTAAATATATGTATATTGCTCCAAAAAATAATGCCTCTGTTTTATTCCCATGGAAACTACAGAAGCCATAAAGAGCACAATCACACTATTCAATAGAGAAAATTGTCAGCTACAAAACAATTTTTCAATACAGTCACTGCTATTAGCAATGAATTTACAACAGTGATGAACGACAGCCTGCATGCTACGGTTGTAAAAATCTTCATGGTCAACAGACCCTGACTTGCCTTTCAAGTCACTGTTGCCACTGCTGAAACACTACCCACCAACTTACTGCACTCACATTTACTGTTTGGTCTCCATAAACATTCAGCAAGTGTCGATTAATGTCAGTGGGTGCCAATTTTCCACATGGAGGAATTCGTTTACACACCTTTGCTTCATAATCACTTCCATGTCAGATGCCATTTTGTCAGACTGTCCCTCTGCTACCATCAGTTGCATGGCAACAACATGTAATGGAATATTGGTGGGAAGTTTCAGCCTCTACTGCCATACCTACAACTGCCTCTGACAACTGTGCACTAACATAATACATAATAACATAATAAAACAGGAAGCATTACTTTCAGAGCAACTCCCATTGTATTATGCATTTGTCAGTTTAATAAGCCGAGTGAATATGCACAATAGAAAATGCCCATGTGAGTTATTTTGGGCAATACAACTCAGATGCTATCTTTGATACACAGTGAATATATATATACTACGAAATCTTTTCAACAAGGAAATAAATACATTATACACATAATAGAGTGTTTAAAAAAGTGGAAGAAGTCATCAGACAAGATAAAGATCCTTAGATACTGCTTTATCTTAGACAAATCAGTGACTGATTTTTTAAAAAACTTTTTTATTATTATTATTATTATTTTAAAGATGCAAATAGTACAATTCATTTGCCTTTGCGCTCCCACTGAAGTTCTGGCTCCCTTAAGCCTGGAATAAATGCCCAGAGGCTCTCAAAATAAAGATCTTGGTGTTGACATGCTGCCTTGGCTGTTTTTATTGTTATCATTTGCAATGGTGTTTGTGTTCCAAATGACTCAAGGACAGGGCAGCTTAAACATTGTGTTTCAAGAACAAGCTTTGCTAGTGAAGAAGTGATATCAAAATTAGTCCAGTCAGCAGCTGAGGCAATATCAAAGAGGAGTAAGACTGCTTTTTCCTCATCATTTACCCCTCAAAAATGTGCAGTGCAAAATCAGCTATTTGAAAAACTGGACTAACCAAAGCCCTGCAATAACCTAAGTTTCAGTAATGAGGAAGTGTAACTTCACTTCGTATTCTTGAATTTCTAGTCTACAGCTCCAAATCTGAATTCTCAAGACTTCTACCTCAACCTTCTCAAACAGACCATTTCAGGTGGATCTGCAGAGAGTAATTCCTAGACAGAGCAATTCAGTTCTAAAACTATCAAACTGCTCATAAGAGGATCTTATGGCAGGGAACAGATTTTCAGGAAGCTCTTGTGAAAATCTTATGAAGTCTTATGAAAACCAAACTCCATCCCTGCATTCATCAGTTCTGCAATTCAACTTTATGCTTCTCCAGTTGTGTTCTACACACCCACTTTTGAAACTATCTCATTTGGATGCGTTGCTGGAAATCAAAATATACAAATCTTCCAAGAACCCTGCTCTCAAAGATTACGCTATGCAGATTCAATCACTCAGCTTAGCTTCTCAGGCTCACTTCTCATCAAGACAAATAACAATATGACAAATAACAATATTTACTTATGAGCAAATATACTGACGGGTTTATGCAAATGTTTCTACAATAAACACAAACCCATTTTTAAGACCTCTTATTTGACTGTGCTAGTAACAAAACTTTCCTAATATCCGTAAATTTCCTAACATGAGTTTTTTTCATTAATATGAAGAATTATAATTTAAAACCCCCAGCTTTGGGCTGGGACAGTTGCCACTAGAAGTTAGAATGTTAAATGCACATAGAGGGGTACTTGTAAGAACAAAGGGAAACATGACTTCTGGCATGCGACTGAAAATTGCTGGCATTTTACCAACTGCTTTTTCTTAGAGAATGCAGATTAACCTGAAATGCAAATATTTTTATGCAGCATACTGATTTCAACATTAGTTTTTTCAGTGAAGATTACCATGGTCTCAGATAGAATTGCTGGACTGAACTATCTACAAAGAGAGATCTATAATCATTCCAGAGTGGAAGAAGACAATTGTCCTCTCCTTCAGAAGACCCCAAGCTACGTACTTGCTGAATAGAAGGACAAATCTACATTTGCCTTCCCAACATCCCCTTATACTCCAAGTTACTGACTATGCTAAGTTGAGGCACTCTTTTTCTCTGTTTCCTAACAGAAATATTCAGATACAAAATCAAACAACATGCAAAAACTTTTTTTTTTTATTTAATAAAATAGAATTCTTGTCTTCTGCCAATCTCACTGGTATCATGTTGAAGTAAAAATGACAAAGAGTGAAATTGTTCTGAATCACATGAGATAGAGATACATAATCACTGAATCTGTTTCTCTCTGAATGCTTTTAGCATCAAGCACATTTTAATCAGTTGTGTCTGTAGATCTGCATTGGACAGTCCCAGTCAGCAGTTACTGCCTCTGGGTTTCTACATAAATTAACATGAGAAATAAATCCCCATTTATCTGCATGCAAATTCCCAAATTAAAAGTGTGTTTTTCTAGAAAAACTAGTAGAACATGTTTGCTTTTTCTTTAACCAAGCTACCTGCTATGCAAAACCTTACACATTTACTCACCTGCATGCTCGGAGTAGTGGCCCAGTTGGAGGAAAGATTTGTGCAAGTGTGGTGTAACATGGGATGGCTACAGCATTGTAGAATCCAATCTATGAAAAATAGCAATAAGCAAAAATTAAATGTTGCCAAATGAAAACTCTGAATGTTAATAGATGACTAGAGCAAAGACACTGACTGCTTATTTAATTACTGCTTATGTTAGGAATTAATACACATCTCACCTTAATATCCAAAGACTTTAAAATGAAACACTAATAGTGAAGAGTCTAATAATTATAAGTTGCTTGCTTGCCTCTGTATAATGATTAAAATGCCTGTTTCAGATAGGATTTTCTAGAATATCTTTTACTCTCAATTGATTTAACTGATTTTTCTCAGGATCTGTCTGGCTTTTTGGTGGCAGTAGTGACAGGAATACATTCATGTGACCATTAAACACATTTTTTTGCAGAAAAGTTGCTCAGGATTTCCAAAATATTTTTGAGATCAGAATTTTTCTAATGTCTTCTAGAGTATGTATTTCATAGCTTAATTTACCTGAAATACTACAGGCTTTGCACATTTGTAAAGTTCCTGTTTTCTTTTCATGTATGCAGATGCAGTTGAGTGACATATTTTTACCAGTATTATACAAACCTACTCAGAGAATGAGCACATCGTCAATTATATATATGATTAATGTAGGCTTACCATCCTATGACTGCTACCATGCTACAGTGGATTTATCATGCAGTGTGGGTATTTTTAGAAATACTACTCTTATAATCAAAGATGACAGTTCAAATTCACTACAACATCATTCATTTGTTCTAGATTCTCATGATAGTCACTATAGTCCACCATGTTTCCTTTCTTAGAAAGAATTCTAAATGCTTTACAGTGATATGACATGCTGTACTGCAACCAAAACATTTGATTAAAAAAATATATATCTTTTTAATAGTCTAAACATTGGTTCTTTTTCAGAAATTAAAGTAAACCTTGTCCTTGTCGTCTTTACCTCCATCAATACAAACATTCCTCCCATACTGTTACGTAAACAGTCCATTTTGTACTTACAAAAGAGACATTTTTCTGACCTAAGAATCTCTGTTGGATTTGAAGTAATTACAGTGTAACTGATAGAAAGAAACTTCATTAGGCCAGAAGGCAAGGCTTGTCTGTTCATCAGCAGTCATGTCTCTTCATCTTAAAAGAAATAGTTTTCCATTTGGCATACTGCATCCTATGAGTTTCAGGTTTGTTTTTTTTTTTTTTTCACCTGAGTTTTTTTGGTTCTTGGGTTGCTAAGAAGGCTAGATTTATTTTAATGGAAAACAGCATATTGCTCTATATCTGGCAAAAAATCATGAATGGGATGATAGGTACAGTCACACTGTAGACTTCTCAATGAGAAGTGTGCTGCCACTGCCAAATGTGAAAGACATCAACCAAACTAAATACATTTACAGTATGTTCCAACCAATCTTCTTTTTGGAGTTCTAGTATTTGAAACAAGGCATCATTTTCTGAAGCCCTGAACTGCTATTGTCTCTTCCACTGTGCATACTAAATACATTTATAGCTTTGACATCTAGATCTTTAACATTCACACCGAAACATTTTAAATATGCAATCACTCCTAATATTTTAATCTTTCCATAAAAGTAAACTTCTTATTTTCAATTTTAATAAGTAAATTTATGAGCTAAGTTTTGAATGGCTGGAGCTTTTAGGTCACTGCACAGTTTTGACATTTCTATTCTCCTCAAAGACTTCAAAACTGTTAGGTTGTGAAGATGGGAGACATTCATAGATGCAGTAGAAGCCAAGGAAGAAAATATCCTTTGAATGTGATATCTTGGTATGACCACAAACACTGCTTAATTCTCAAGCAAGGAGCAGAAAAAAGAGGGTGATGGGATCCTTACTGAGTCAGGAATAAATCCTCACTTCAGTAGGAAGACATCAAACTCAGAGACGCTACGTGAGTTGTGCTTAACAGGACAAGAAGAGCACAACGGAGGCTGACTGATCCAACTACCCAAGTGAGAGAAAATGCCAACTACAAACGATTTTCATCAAAGATAAGTATTTGAGGCATAATTATTTTTTCAGAGATTGCATGTTTATACAAATCCTCTTTTCTTAAACATAATTGTCATTTAAATAAGGTGTTAATGCTTTAATTAAAATCCACATAAAAATACAGGATTCTAAACTCATTAATACTTTCTGTTAGAGCCTAGGGAAATGGATTACAATGCTTCATTAAATTCTTCTGTCTTTACAGGAACACAGGCATGATTACTTTCACTGAACTATGTTCTAGATCTCACATTTTGCTGTAACACCGCTGTGAGACACAGAAGCTACAGCTGCACACTCAAGTTAGTTTTGAACAATTGATTTATCTTGAAGACAGTCTTTAATCCACATTCCATTTGTTAACACCAGTGAATACATGAACTTATTCACATATTAAAATGGCATGATATATTAAATATCTGACCATATGTCGGAAGAGTGACATTTGCCTTTTCAAATCTGCGGTCAGTAGTCAGTATTCACAATCCTCTAACTCATCATAAATGTAGTCTTTTGGGTTTTTGATACTTCTTAAAATTTTGATTGTACATACAAGACTACCATTCTTCATTATTATTATTATTATTACTACCATACAGGGAAGAACATAACGTGTCCAAAAGTTTCTCAAGTTTTCAAATATGCAATTTTGCCAGGGGATGGTTGCCTATTCACGGAGCTCTTGTTAAGAGGAATGAAAGAATGGCAAGGTAAGAATGGAAGGTAAGAAGATAACAAGGTGTAAATCACTGCACTGGGAACTAAGGGAACAAAAAGAGCACTAATACATAATCAGAAGAACGACTTCAATTTTTCTTATTGAAACTGCATGATCATTTTCATGCCATAAATATTGACTGTATCATATTTAAATCATTCCTTAAGCCTTATTATTATAAAGGAAGTACAGTTATGTTGTATAGAAAGTTGAGACAGAAGCAGAAAGGATTTTGTTATTTCAGTCATGTCTATGAAAACAAATTTTCTGCTGCCACTTAACAAAAACAACAACATTCTATTTCATGTACAAAGCATAGAATTTAGGAACCCACATACCCTGGAATAAAATGCAACATTTGTTAATATAAAAAAAAAAATTAATACTTTTTTGTTGTTGTTGTTTTGTTTTGTTTTTGTTTTTAGCACTATAAAACAAGTATCATTTTACAGAGAGAGTTCATACTTGACCCTGAGGGACTTCATCCTTCTTGTCTCTGTCCATCATAGGAATGGGTTGAATACCTGTCTTTTTCATCTCGTCGCCCTGGAGAAAAGAGATGAGGAAAACAAAAACAAAATGTAAGAGTACTAAGATCAGAATTACTTCCCATTTCCTATTGCATGTGGATTTGAAAATTCAGAATTTAAAATAATGCAAGGTACCAGAGTAACTCAATCTCAAAAAAATGTTTAAGGTGATTTTTTTTTTTTTTTTTTGACTCAATGTACTCAGATTCTCCTTCTTTGCAAAGGCCTATCCATAATAAGGGGAAGTTGGAAGGAAGAACACAAGACCAAATAAATCAGATTTACCTGTTCTACTCACATATATTCTCACCTTTGAAAACGTTACCTGTTTAAAGCACTATAATCCAATTTCCAGTAGAACACAACTCCCCTATCCAAGGAAAAGCTAATTGAGGAAGATGAATTTACAAGGTACCCTCTTTGTCAACAAACAAATTTCTTTGTCCAAAGATGAGGAGCATATTTTGATAAAATTGCATGCCAAGCAGCCTTCTTAAGTACATTAAAGCATCTACGTGCATAACAAGGGTACTCTGAGAACAGCAATAATCCAAAGACCAGATCTTTGTTGTGTGGAAAAAAAACCCACCAAACTACCTCTTACTATTTCATCCATTACCAACATCAAAGTCTGCTTTGAGAAAAAAAAAATGAAGAAAGTTCAGAATTACATTCATTATTCTATTTTGAAAGAAAAAGGTATCCAAAAATCACAGAATTGTTTAGATTTGAAAGGAACTCTTAGGATCAACCAGTCCATTCCATTTACCCACTCCAGCCTAAGTCACTGACAGCAAGTTTTTCAGGACTTTGCATTTGGATTTTGAATATTTCCAATGATGGAAGTACCACTACTACTCCAGGAAACCACTGCCAGTGGCTGACAATCCGCGTAGCAAAAAAAGTATTTTCTTTTTTTAGTTGGAACACAAATACTGGACATACAAGTTTTCTTGCATTCAATACATGTAAACATATATATGAAACACTGCTAGACAAAGGATGCTATAAAAATACTGCCTGTATCCTCATAGTTATGAATATGATCAAAAAGAATGTTAAAGAAATCCTAATTAATTTTTCTTGTATCTTGAAGAACAGATACAGAAATAGAGTGACTTACAATACATTACTTAGAAAACACTGAAGAAAGATTAGTGACTGCCTAGTGTCTCATATCCCACCAAAAAAAATCACAGCAGATATGATCTATTAGAAGAAATTCTTTACTGTGGGGGTGGTGAGACACTGGAACAGGTTTCTGAGAGAGGCTGAAGATTGTCTCCTTCCTGAAGGCATTCAAGGCCAGGCTGGGTGGGGCTTTAAGCAACCTGGTCCAGAGGGAGGTATCCCTGCCAATAGTGGGGGGAGTAGAAGCAGATCATCTTAAAAGTCCTTTCCAACAACAACCATTCTATGATATGGACCCACGTGACATCCAGATATTCTATGAAGCTATGATTTTAGGAAAAAAGCAATTCAAAAAATTTTACTCCAAACTTGTTCCGTAAATTTGTAATATAAAATGCACTTTTAGTAAGTCATCTTAGACTAAGAAAATAGCTTAACATCTGGGCAGTCTCAGCTATGTTGATATTTCCATCTTCACTATTGTTTAGTAGGAAAAATTAGTTTGATCCTTCATTCTCCATTATGTTCATAAGACTTTTAATTTATTAAACATGTTCAGTTTGTATTTACTGAGGCACATCAACAGTATTCCTCCATTATATCGCTTACAAGAACATTCACTTGCCAGTGTTGACATTTCAGAAACACATTTGTTTCTTGAGCTTATAAAGTTTACATTTTACAGATATTTTTGTAGTCTGAATTGATCATAGCTAAAGAAACTAGAATTTTTAAATACAGAAAAACCGCAAACACATGACATTCATATCTTTAATTCCATAATTAGCACGCACAAGGCAAGTCAAAAACCTCCATATTACATGCATACAACAACAATTCTGTGGGCCTGATTTCCATGTTACACCTATGTAAGATGGAAAGAAACCCACTGAATTCTGCTGACTACCACACGGCACAAAACAGAAAAGAGCAAAACTTTTTGACATGTGCAATAACAGCTTTGAAAATAGATTATGTATTCTAAAACTACATAGTTCAACTGTATGCAACACCCTCATTTTTTTCCTGATATCTCCAAATATTTGCACTTTAAAACATAAGCAATTAGAGTATTTAATCCTGGACAAAAAGAAATGTTAGTGATTGCTTCCTTATTTATGGATACAATTACTTTAGCACAGCTCGATGTCATGTTTCAATTCTCAATACACCTTATCTGTGGAGTAGTTTTCAATATACTAAAAATCAGCTTGCCTTCTCTGAGACCCAGTTGATCTGGCTCACAAATTTCCAAACACTGAGATCAGAAAAAATTTAAAGTTGGTCAAATTTGCTTTAGCACTTCTTCAATTCATACTGTAGCTTTATCAGAGTGTGTTTCAAGGCAGCTGGCCTGGAAGCTGTTTTCATATTTTGGATTTCTCTCCAGAAATAGGTCTTTCGCCTTAGCAACTTAAAACAAGGTAGAGATTTTCTTGTATATTCTGCTACTTAGTCAGTGTATGTTAGAATATACTTCCCAAATTTATCTTTAAAGGAAAGAAAATTTACTGCTTGAAAATTACAAAGCTAACTTAGATCTTCATGAAATGTCTAAGTAAATTAAAAAACAAACAAACAAACAAAAACAACAGCATGCATAAAAGAACAGCCTTTAATATGTTAAGATATCTGTGGCAAATTTCTTGTTTTTAATTTTCCTCCCCAAATATATTTTCATTTGTAAATAGAGGAGATAAAACAAAAGAAACGCACATACCTCAGCCCAGAACTCAGCATATATATCATTGGCTGTCAGTCTGGTAACTGGCCACAGTTTTGTTACAGAACACAAATCACAAGCAGTCATCATCAGACCAATCACTCTGTCTCTAGAATAAAATAACAGTAAATTAAGTTTGGTAAAGGATTAATTACCATATTCCTAGGTTTTTATTTTCCTTTCCTCAGTTCCATCTGTAATAAAGTAAAAAAAAGTACAAAATATTTCCCACCTTCTTTCCTTCTCCAATTATGATTTACTAGTAAGGCATCACAAAAATTATATATTCTCTATAATGTTACAATATTGCTTGCAAACAAAATTCACAGACTATCCCCCACATAATTCATCCTCACAGACATATCCTCCATATCCACAGGAACGTACACAAGAATGCCTGTTAAGAAACTGCTATGCCTTCTTCATTTTCTGAAAATGAAGTACAGTTCTATAGAAAGAAAGATGGCATATCCTGTTGCTGCATTTCTTTCCATTATTTAAAGTGAAATGAACACATATTCCAAAAAGGGGAAACGCTAGTTCTAAGTCTCTCTCAAGGAGCTCCATTTACAGGTAAACTCTCACTTCTTCCTTTGCTTCTTCTCAAAAGTATTTTGTTAATATTCCTACTTCTGGCAACAGCTGGTGTCTGCATTGTTTAACTCAATTTCCATCTGAAAAATTACTCAAGATCTGTCTTAGAAAACAGTGGATCAGATGTAGTTGATCTAAATGCAAGCCCCGCTAAAGAAATACTGGAGCTATAGAAAGTGAGGTCTCCACAACAGCCCCAATACTGCAGTCATCAGAGTACAACTAAGCTGCCTTAAAAGTCACTGCATTAGTGGAATGAATTTCACACCCAACAGAACAAGATTTCTACACATTACTCTGTCCTCTACACTGAATAGCCCCTTCAAGAATAATTGAACAAGATATACAGGACTGTGCAGTTTACTGGCGTAAAACACACAAAAATATTTTTAAGCTATTTTCTAACACTTGTCTTCTATTCCTTAGATATACAGTACTTAAGTCTAAGTGGCATAGAGAAAACTGTCAAACAAATGAATTCATTAATGTGATTTCCACGTTCTGGAGTACTTAATGTGGCACTTACGGACACCTGCATCTTTGTCAATGTGTGTTACATGTAAAGAACAAATAATTTGCTAACTTTCACACCAATATGACAGCAGTCATAGAAGCTGTGTGAACAGATATATTACTATGGAAAATGCACACATTTACAATGTAATTAATAGATAAATGGCAAACTACAATTTCCCTGCATCATAAATGAGGATTAATCACACACATAAATGCCAAATGTAGCAATGTAGTACATGACTTCTTTTGCTCTATAGATACAAACTAAAAGGCACGGATTACTTATATTACAAACTAATGTCATATTACAGGGTGTATGATTTTGCACGGAATATGCTCTAAGGAAGCAGGTAGGATAAAAAGTATAATAGAATATTCAATCAGTCTAAAAAGTCGCCTATTCAAACTTTGTAATCCCTAAGTTCAATATTCATCATAAGCTTTATTTTGAAGTTAACAGGACTTACTCTACTATACCTTTGTCTTTTATGAGATACTGATGTTTTCTCAAGCCCAATTAACTTCAATTCCATACTGCGAGTTAGCTTTTAATAAAAGCACTTCCAACAGTGTCATGATAATTTATTCAAAACTACTGCCAAGACTCCTAAAATCCCTCAGAAAGTTAAAGAAGATCCAAGCACTGAAATTCCTTTCAAAACGAAATGAGAAATATGACTTAATATCTTGCTGTATCACCTAATTTTGCTGTGCCTTAGTTCAAGATAAGATCCATCAATTTTCCAGTACAGCAGCAATGAAGGGAGTATGGTAGTGCTGTATGAACATTTTAATCAACCTCATTATGGGACATATCTGTCATTCAGGATATCCTATGTTATGTTTTTGAGGACAAAAAGAGCTATGTAAACATGAACATCAATATGTGCATATTCTGTGTAGTTTTAAAACTTACGGCTATCTTCATTCACAAAGAATAAAATACAGTTCTCTCTTGTTTCTCTGTTTGCTTGGATTTCTTCTGGAGTCAACTACTTCATCAAGACAATGTTATGTGAAATCAGCAGCTGAGCTGGCAATTAAATTATGTTTTGGGTTTGTTAGTGCTTTATGAAGGCTAAGAGATATTTTCTCATCCAGTGATTAAGTAAAAATAACTTCACTTCTACTAAGGAACAATCTTTCAAAAAACAAAAAAAAACAAAAAAGAAAAAAAGAAATGATATAACAAATAACATAATTATTGCACTTCATTTTTCTCCCAGTACTTAACTGCCTGTGCACTTTCTACTTCTTCATCTTTCTACCGCTGATAAGCTGTTAGTGAACTATGCAGAAGAAATCCAAATGAAATGGATGAATGAATGGATGAATGAAACATGCACCAGGATTAACGCCCTGATGAACAAATTCTGGTCTATTGCTTTACCTGTGTGCTTGGTTCTTAAGGTTTAATGCTCCTGCCTGATGCAGTTCTTCAAGCTGTTTTCTATTTCCAAAATACAGGGCAAGGTCCGTGGCGATGATGGCTTTCCGGATGATCTCAAGTACTTGCTCATATTCACTGGAGCTCAGATTGGAAAAGACATTGTGCCCTTCCAGCTATGAAAAAGTAAAAAACCAATAAAAAGCACAAGCTCTAATTCTGAGAAGATTTCAGTCTTTACTTCACCAGACAGGTTACAACAGTTTTACAACCAATAACAATTTTTGTTGCAAATTCCTATTTTTATCTTTGCTTTTAAAATGGTCTCGTGAAACTATGACTAAACCACTGATTTGGTTTTGGGACTGCTCCTTCTGAAGCCTGAAGATATTAATAGAAAAAATACTACTTTTTTCTGCTATAATTTATAAGCACTGAATGTACAGTATTTCCTAATAATATAAGCCTGGGAATTTGTGATTTAATCTAGATCCAGAGTACTACCATTGCCAAGCTGGTAAACTGAATGCCTGATTCACTTTGAAGAACCATTTTTGATATTGCATAACAAGTAATACAAACAATGAAATAGCCAAGTTAATGCTCTAAAATAATCTTGGTTTCAGAGTGTTGCAAATGAAACGTGCCTGCAATTGTTGCATTTACTGATAAAATGTTCTCTTTAGAAGTAAGCTTAATTGCAGTACACTAATGTATATAGACGTTCAGAGGAAAAAAACTGCTTTATTCAACCTTAAGTTGACTGACTTATAAACTAAAGAAAATATTTTCCACTAGGGAGGTTCTGGCGACATACCACTGTCATTCCTTTTCAGTTTCCACCATATATTATTTCACTTTTAACTGACAATATCCATGTACTGTGACTGTTCACAGCTTCATATCACATTGTAAGTCAAGTCAACACCATTCACTTTTTCTAAGCTTTTGAAAGCAACTTGTCAAAAGTCTTCCCTACTGTTGAGAGGAAACATAGAAATACAAAAGAATGAGCGAGCCATGTCAAGGTGTGGACATTCATAAATAGAAAATATGATTAAAATATACCAAATGCAGATGTGTTTTGACATCTAATTGGCGTTTGAGTTGAAGCTCATCAAAAGTTTCCCTGACCTGTCAAGCATTTACATAATTTGTTCAAAATAATTCCTCTATGGTACAAATAGACTTCATTTCTTTCACCATTCAGAACATAAATGTCGTTTTCCAACATTTTTTACTTGGACAAGAAGATTTGCTCTGAATAACAAATAGAAAATGCAGTCTCTCTGTCTTTCTTAACACTCCTTTGACAGCTGCCTGAGCCACTGTACACAATGTTAAAAAAAAATAATAATTCAGAACATGTTAACCCATCATCAACATTTTGGGACAAGGAAATGACTACTATTTATTTTCATGATTTGGGGTTTTGGAGTTTTCCTCCCCAGATGTGCTACCTAATCTGTAAGAACACGGTATATGCCCTGAAACTTAAATTATGCTAGATTTGGATCTATGACTTCTATCTAGGCTTCAGAAACTGCAACACAAGGAAGGCCACTGTGACAGCTCCTGTTCATTGTACTAGAAAAAACTGATGTCAGTACGTACTAATGAAAGCTGCTGGTTCTGAGCATGTTAAATAGGCTTTTGCATAGTACATATAAGGTATAACTCCTAAGATTTTATTCCTTCCCCACTGAGTAAGAGCTAATGAATGGAATCTTCCATATTTGTAAGTTAAGGCATAAACAAGAATTACACATGAATGAACAAAGTGACTATAAAGGTTCAAGTGAAAACTACTGCAGGTTATTAGCGTGAAATTAAAACTCATTGAGATAAATCCTGAAGTTGGTTTTCTTTTTCTTTTCTTTTTTTTTTTTTTGATGTTGTTGTTTTAGTTATTTTTTCTTTATTTCTTCTGTAACAGTTTTGTAAGTAAACAGAAAGGTTATTTGATTCAATATCAAAACAAGTCCCAAAGGCTGATCTACTACACCTGCACTTCTAAACATCACCTGTGATCACTTGGGCAGTCAGTATCTGAGCTACTCTAGTGGCCTGAACACTTATCTGCCTTTCCTCGCACTTGACTGGCTGTGACAGACAAGGATAAGAGGCAGCAGAGAGGTAAGGGATTCCCCACCTTTTTGGTAAATGCAACTTTCACTACATTTCTGCAATATAAACGCCAAATGTTAATTAAAGAATGACTGAATTCTGTTTCATATAGCCACAGTGTGACAGAGAAATGTTACTGGACTGAGGACTACTGTGCACAAACACATGAAGAATGAATACTAAAAAACTAATGCCATACCACCACTGAAGGATTCAATTACACCCTCCCACATGGAGGAATATTCAGAGATAAAGCTTCCATTCCCTGATGAAATGTATATGATACCTAAAACCATAATCACAAGATGTGCTTCTGAATACAATACAGAATACGTATAATCCTAAAAGGTGATTAGGTATTTAAGAAAATAAATATCTTCCCCCTGAAAGATCAGAAAGAAAGAGAAGTTAACAATGAATTAGTGGTACAGTAGCATGGCTAGGCTATGCACTGGCCGTGTGCACAGTAAAAGAAGAACAGTCAGCACAAGTACATTATGGACTGGCAGCTGTTTCATAGGTGACAGTTTTATCCTCAAATTGAACGTGGACAGTTCTTTCACCAAGGAGAAAATATCTGTGTGTCAGCAACACACTTGGATTTCCCAAAATGTATCTGCATGCTTTCTTCTAGCTTTCTGTTAATTAAACATGCAGATACTTTACCTTATAGTTGAACTATCACAGAATATTACCTTATTGGTCTTTTTTCCCAATTGCTGAAGAACAAAAGAGTATATCATAACACAATGAAATAGGCTTAAACTTTTCATGCGTGCAAACTTATAATTTGCTTCTAGGTAAAAAATGTATGCACACTTCATGCCACATATTTAACGTTTATGGAATTTATTACAGCAGGTTTTCAAGCTTCTCTTACAATCATTTGTCAGGTCTTAAATTTTTATTCAGAATTTCAGGACAGTTGAAGACATTGTTGAAACACATTCTACTGAAAATATGTAACTAAGCGAGAAACTTATTTTCATTTTTGAAGTTCCCACTGCGTACAGTCTTGAGGGAAATCCTTCCTGACCCAGAAGCTATCATATCCAAAGGAAGATTATTAATTATGACATTAAAATGCACAGTATTTTTGTAACATCAAGATTTTGGAAAAGCTACATTTTGCACTATTACTGAACGCTTGGCTTGCTAATATTGAATGCTTGGGACCTTAGATTGCTGTAATAAATCAAGGCAAATCTTTTCCATACTTCCAGATGATCACTACAATCCAGAAAGTAAATTAAGCATGCTTTATAAAATCTACTTGGTAATGATGGGACTCATACATTCACCACTGGACACTACTGCACAGAAGATACAATAATCCTACCTGCAGGATGGACACAGTCTGTGAGAAGTGGTGCTGTTCCATCGTTGAAGTGGAATAGAGAGCAGCTAGAGGGTGATCAAACTTCTGAAGGTAGCTGTTGCTGTAACCTCTGTGATCCAGGTCATGACATAGACATGCAACTAAAAGACCTTTTCGCTAGGAAAAAAAAAAAAAAAAAAAAAAAGAGAGAGAGAGAGAGAGAGAAAATGAGATTAGCAAGAAAACTAAGATGTATTTTCTGCCCCTAGATGTCACTGTCTTCCCAAAAGATTAGGATAGGATTACACTGCCTTTAAATAGTGCCCAGCAATTTTCATCAAAATTTCAAGAAACAAAGAAGTGAGGAAATACAGAGTTAAAATCTTCTGTCTGAAATTCAGATCTTTTTATACTTTCTAAGTTAGAAAACTTTGCTTCACAATCATATCTTATTGGAGGGCTTCTGCTTCAGGAAGGAACTTCAGCAGTTTATTGTATACTTCTCCGGCTTGAAGCACTACTACACAACTACTTGGTTAGCACTGGAAGTTATGAGACCTTTAAATATTCCCCAGTTGTGCAAATCTACAGATTTTTGTTTTTAAAGAAACATTATTTTTTCAAACTTGGATAATTTTGCTGACTTACAGTGTGAGCCTGGCAAATGCCACTTTCTAATTGCAGAGCCACTTTTCAAAACCCTTTTTTAAAGCAGAATTTGCTAAAACATTTTCAAGTAGACTGTATTTAATTTTATATTATATATATACGCTGAACAAGAACATATTTTTTCCAAACACACTTCTAGTAAACAATTTTGACTGAAATTTCCCCAAATGAATCTATTAGCCAGATGAAACCTGGAATCTTGGAAATCACAACTCAAATGGTCAGTATTTGGCAAAATTACACAACCTAAAACAGGTTCTTCCAGCCTGGAAGTTTCAGGCAGCATTTATTATAAACATCACTCTCAGCTGCACCTACAGAAATATAGGCAAAAAACAACAGGCAGTTCCTTATAGTGTGTATTAACATCTAATCATACAAGCCTTCTGTTTTATTACCAGAACTTTCACAGCGATCTAATTAAGTTATATATGTTTTTATTTTTCTGAACTCCTTGCAACTATCTTAAAAAAAGATGCACATACACACACACTAAAAAAAACTTTTATATAACAAAAGTTAATCAGTGACTAAACATAGACAACCATTTTCCTTCCACTCTTTTTACTCCTTGACTCATATATGCCAACTATCTCTGTGACACCAAGCCATTCTCCATTGTTCTGCTGCACAGAATCTTACAGATCTTCCAGTGTCCAACATTCAAGGTGTTTTCTTCCCCTCGGTACAGATCTGACAGTTAATTGAATGATTAAAATAAAGATTATGGTTGTAGGTGAACAGGGAGAACATTAAAATATAAACAGAGACAGCAAATCTGCTACTGCTGTGAAGGAAAGAGAGTTTGAAGAATTCTCCCTCCTTAAGCTCCCTGCTCACATCAACTCCCCTGCACAAATCATGAGATCCTTTATATCCTGCCTAAGCTGACAGGAAAACTCAAGCGCAGAAGATCATCTAAGATAGTCAGTACTTCTTAATGAGGTCTAGTAACTGATACAGGCATCACACCTACCTCCAGATCAGTGAAGAGCCCCTGGTTGTTCTGAAGTATGGCGTACATGCAATGTGCAACTGTAACTGCATGCTTCCAGTTGTGATAGGGCACACGACGATAGTTCTTCTTTACAGACATAGTAAATCGGCACAGCTTTTCAAGTTCAAAGCTAGAAAGAAATCAGTTTGGTGAGAGATGAGAAATAAGAATGGAAAAAATAAGGAACAGAGTAAGAAAAGATGTTCTTGCATTTACTTCTTGCTGGGAATAAATGATTATGAAAGCATTCAAATTTTGGTAAGGACAAAAATGTGCAAATGCTTGACAACACTCACAGTTCAAGGTATCCAGCTCAGGCAAAAGAATTATATAAACTTAGAAAAACCCTCAAGTGATTTTTCTTTATCTATTCAGCCTATAAAATATCAAAACTGTCTAATTCACAATTTGAAAGTAAAATATTTTCAAAACATAAAGCCAGAAGATTTTATGCAAAAACATTGAAGAAATAATCTTGTTTAACATTTCAGTTAATTCTTGTTTAACAATTCAGTTAAATGCCACTACAAAATTTGTTTTGAAGAAAAAATATAAAGATTCTCCATAATGACATAATGGAAAAACAAAACAAAACAAAACATTTCAGTGTTTCTCCATTTTCACCAAATGATATCATTTTAAATGATTTATTTTTGTGTCTTCTTGCTATATTAACATATGCAAGCAAAATCAAAAATATTTTCATTAAAGTAATATTACAAAGTAGTTAAGTAATTGTTATGCTTCTCTTATGTGGCTTAAGAACACTTCCAAGAGTTATATCCCGCAGTATCAGAGCTCTACAAAGCATTTGAAAGGAAAGAATTCTGTTTACAAATTTATGTTTTTATTATTTCTTGTATATCTCACAGAAGCAATATTAATGCAGTACACGTGAGCTGAGAAAGTAAAGCTGGATATCTCTAATTAATCAGGTAAAACTGCGAACACAAATTTACCATACAGACCTAATTAGAGAAAATATATTTCTATGGTTGCATGCTGAAAAAGGTGATTATTCTTCTGCTTTAGCCTTAACATGATATTAGTAAAAATAGAGGCATAGTGTTTCAAAAATAGCTTTAGAGTTAACTTTTAATCCTAGAAAGTCAGATACCTCTGATGTAATTGTTAAAACTACTGTTTGAAATACTGCATCATAACTCAGAAAATCACACTAGTTGCTTTCAACTTTCAACAATATCCATCCAGTATCTATTCAATAGAACAACTGAAGCCAAAAAAGAAAACCATTACCAATGTTACTTCAATGTAGAATACTACTACTTCTTCCAAAACTACATTTCGTACAGATGATTAAGGCGGCAAAAAGTTATTGTTTCATGAGAGAACAGAAATCATAATGAGTGTCAACAATTTTTCTTAAAAAATCCTCCCTGTGCAACACAGTTATGGATTATATGGGTGTATACTTAAAGGCACAATCTCCTCAATCTAATTAAAACCAAGTTTTAATCTTAAAACAGCTGCAAAGTTCTTGCAGTCCTTTTTGGAGAGCTGAGATTATTTGTTCCTTCAGAAATTAAATACAAGCCTGTCAGTCCCAATAGTCTCATCGTCAAATGTTTTTCTCACTTTTGTTTCTTTAATTTTGTATGTGAGAGTTTAGACTCGTTTGAAAAAATATCATGTAGATACCAATTATTTCCCATCAAAGTTACACCTTGAAAAAGCAATAATGATAGAGGCAAAAAATAGAAATGAAAACATGAACCCAAATCTTGAATCCCAGCCATTCTTTCAGGAATGGAAATAACTTAATTATATTGAGCAGTACAGAACTATACTTAGATCAATCATCCACTTTGCAGTACTGAAGAGAAGATGAGAAAGACACCCATGTTTGACTGTATTTATGTTTTGAGGGCATGGAAATTCATCTAGTTATTAAGATGAAACAGTCACCAGTAAATGGTTCCCAAATGTTCCTCAGTTTTGCAGGAATATACTTCCCTTCTCAATTGCCCATTTATAAATTTTTCCACAATGTGATGAAGTTCCTTCCTCTAAGCAATGGGAGTATACTTGGTCAAGAAACTGCTGATGTTGGCAATGGTAACAGATACTGAGAGAAAGGACCGTAAATGAAATGGCTTTTAATTCTGAAATTGCTCACTTCCATAATTAATGCACAATTATGTTGATAATTGATTTTCACAAGAGTGCCTTTAATATCTTCACAATCCTCAGACTGAAAAGCAAAAAAACCAATTTCACCTCAACCAAACAACACTTCTTCGTATAGGAAGGAAACTGCTCAGACAACATCACAAGTTGTTTCGCCTTGCTGTTCACAAATAATAAGAATTAGAGACCAAGAAGCTAGGGCAAGAAGTTTAGTCTGCTTTTCACAGTCCTTTACAGAAAAGGCAAAGCAAATAAACTCCAAAGAAGTTTAAGAAGCTGCATTAGAAAATAATAAACTTAATATTTCAAAATAAATAAAACCATAAGTAATGGAGTTAAACCAATAAATCATACAGTTCATACCAGGCTGTCCCACAGGACTGGTGAACCATGTAGACAAAAATGGCAGGCCAGACATCCTCATACGGACTGATGTCAAAGTGGTATCTAAGAAGAAAATTTCACCTTAGTGAGAACAAATGCTCTTTCATTCTTCCTAAAGCAAGTGAAGATGACTAGATAATGTGAATCTGACAGCATTTACTTGTTTCTGAATACACACAGAAAACTGACTTTACAGGTTATATCTTCCAGCGGAATAGATAAATATATTTCTAGTAAGTTCAAGAAAAACTATGTTGGTTAGCCTTTGGCTTTGTCTAATTTATAGAAACATAAATATTTATTTAAGAATCTGTCATTTAAGTAACGTAAAAAATCTGTGTTAACTCCTAAAATCACTTTCCTCCCATGAACTATATAAATGATGTATCTAACAATATATTAACCAGCTTTTTTCACATAATTTCTATCAGAAATTTGGTGAGACTTGGTCTAATTTTGCTGAAGTCACTTTTTACAGGCTAATAGAAATTAAGCATAAATTTAAAAAATCCAGCATTGAGTACTGCACTTTTTATGTTTCATGAGCTAAGGATTTATTTCCTCTCAATATCAACATTTAGGCATAACATTAGGGACATGACCAGCAGAACTGTTTGTCCTTCTATTATTAATTAACCCCTTTCCCTGCACCTGCTGTGCCACTAGTCTTCTATTTACTTTCCACTGAACCTAGCTAAACATTTGTGCATGTAGTATGTGGCATATCAAACAGCACAGCAGGTGCAAGAGAGCTAACGGCAGCTGAATTGCATGGAAAATAGTTAAATGCATTCAGAGGCCTCAAACGAAAGGATGTGAATATAATTTAGAATGAAACCTGCTATCTTTAGAAGTAAAAATCATTTTGGTAAGGAGGTGGGTTATATAATGTCATCTAACAAAGCACAAGAAACTGTATTGCAAAGAGTAAGATTATATTAGGGCATAATCCTGCAAGCTGCTAATACACTGGCTTTCAAACAAATCACTTCAGCATGTAATGAACTTTAACCATAAGCCATCTCTGCTAAGCAGATGCTTGCATGATTTGCTTGATCATGGCTACAGAATCAGCACTTGACAGGAGTGAGCTCTAGAGATTAAGTTAAGTAAAACAGTTTAGACTTTCTGACTCAGAACTGTAAAGTTTTGATTTCAGGCACCCGGTCACTACAGCAGAATTTACGTCCTGCCAGAAACAGTGACTTAAAACCTCAGATGAGTCGCAGAGTTAGCACCACCAATCTAACATGGATAAAAGCACATGCTCAGTACTTGGCAGACCCTTGAAGTCTAACAGCAACTGTATTATTTCAAAGAAAGCCTAAGATTATTCAGATATTGTAGACTAAAGAATGGCAAGTCCTTCTCTGAAGTTAGACCCTAACTTTAAAGCTTACTACTATGGATTCACAGCCATAAATCATCTTCAGAAGTTTAGAGATCTGCATTCATTTTCCCCTCCTTCAAGAAACACAGGCAGAGGCATGAAACACATACACAGAAAAAAAAGCAAGAAAAAAAAAACACAGGAAGGAGTTGAATCTTTTACTCTAAAACATACAAGCAGTGGTGACGTCATGCTATTGTTCTTAACTACTGATATACCGATTCAGCCTCCTCTGGGGTACTGAGCTGTTGGTGACTTAGGACTTCTGGAAAGTTAGCTCATCTTTGCAAAGCTTTAATATAAATTAATGTAACTGCTGTATACGTAGCTGTGGAAAATGCTACCACTCTGAGAAGGTATAATTTTACAGCTTTGAGAAATGCATTTTGTTCACAGGTCACAACGTTTAACTGGGTATTAGATAAATAAACAGCTAGGATACTGGCTTAGGTCTACAATAAAAATGCTTCCTTAAACGTCTTCCACTATACCTCGTGAAAACCAATCATTTTTTTCATAGACAGATACCAGTTGCAGTTGTTTGCATATTGAAAAAGTACTTACAGTTCAATTTCTTTATAAATATGTGGAGGCAGTGTACAGTGCATGAGGTTTTGCCACTCTTCTGCAGTACAAACACTGTGGTAGGACAGTTTCTCCATTGTTACACGGTAAATACACTCTGAATGGCGAATTCTGTGGTACATCTGAAAAAGGGAAGTCATACATTAATGTGAGATTTCAATCGAGGAAAAAAGCATTTCCTTCCTGTATTCAAGCACTTATTCTTAAACCATTCATTTACAAAAAATATTTGTGATTTTGGCTGCCCAAC
Organism: Perdix hodgsoniae; assembly: GCA_035772895.1. NCBI lineage: Eukaryota > Metazoa > Chordata > Aves > Galliformes > Phasianidae > Perdix > Perdix hodgsoniae. Next base: position 3,109,044 of record JAPSGF010000056.1, on the reverse strand, counting down.
TTTACACATCACTGGAGGCAGTCAAGGCCAGGTTAGATAGGGCCCTGGGCCACAATGGTCTGGTTGATGGCAGCCCTGTACATAGCGGGTGGTTGGAACTGGATGATCTTTAAGATCCTTTCCAATACAAGTAATTCTATGATTCTATGCTGAAGTTTGGTACTAAAAAAAATAAGTACTCTTTGTAATTAACTGAGAGTTTCACACAGCTATTGCAAACATTGTACGGTTTATGAACAAGTGAGGACACAGCAAAAGTAGTGCTCCTGAATATTAAGAAACACTATTAAAATGAGTGAACTGGCTCACATTAGAATGATCACGTAGTCCCAGATTTAATTTATATGCTGGCCTCTTTACTTGCCTTGAGTCATGTGGAACAAGTTTTAAGTAAATTTAGATAAAATCTGCTTCTTCAGTCTAATGGCAGTATGATGTAAAATGGTTTCATGTAAACTACCAGGCTTAACTGACATACTATCTTACCTCCTATTAATATGAGTGATTTATTCTGCATTACGTTTTTATACTTATATAGCAATGACCATTCAACTGTTTGAACTTTCTACATGAATAGTAGGTTTTTTCCTGAAAAAACAGAGTTTAAACATGAAAGTAATTATCCACCCTTTTCTAGGATTTCTAGGATAAATAATCCTAACTCTATAATACAGCATTTAAATGTATACATTTACAATATATATTTATATATTTACATTTATATATATTTACATTTTGAATATTAAGCTTATGGAGTGGAGAGAATGCATGCAATCTTCATCCTCTAATTAAATTACTAAAACATATTATCTGAACTTATGAAGGTGAATAAAAAGCATATTTTCTGTTGGAAAACAGTAGAAGACAGTATTCATTTTCAGAGTTTCCTCTTGCAGTTTATCTGTATAAGATGGAGGTACCGAGCATACAATCATTTCAGGAAGCATCAAACAAATTTCTACCATTCCACTAATGGACAACTATTCAGCAAATAATTAAATGATTCCTTGTTCCTTATTAATTCAATGAAATAGATGGATGGATCACTTCAATAGTCTGGAGGATGAAACCGCAGATGAACTACTTAAGATTCTAAGTCTTATGTTATAACCAGCATCTTAGAAAAATGCAGAAAAAAGAAAACAACTCACGTTAGCACAGTGTAAGGCTAAAGCACAGAAGACTGCAAACATTTTAAAGTTGTTCTCATCAGTTTTAGAGAAGGCACTTCCACTTATTTTGTTCACCATCTGCACAACGCCTATTACACTTCCTCGGCTCACAATAGGCATGCACAGGATATTTCTGGTTGTGTAGCCTGTATAGAGGTCTACTTCTCTGGAGTGCCAAATAAAAGAAAAAAAAAAAAAAAAAAAAAAAAGAGAGAGAGAGAGAGTCAATATTATTTATGAGTACCAATTGCTTGTTTCCTAGAAAAGAGGATTTACAATCCAGGACATTGTTTCAAGGTAGACATAATTAGGACCAGCAAAAAGTTCACTTCCAAAATTTTCAAGAAGTTCTATCTACGCTGTCAGATTTAGAAACAGTTTATTGATCCTTTCATTTCCATTCTTAATCCTTTCATTTCCATATGCAGGATAAATAATAAATACTTTATTAACAGTACAGTTTGATCCATCATTAAGTTAAATATGTTTAGGTACTTACAAATGTCCTTTGTTAACAATTTATTTATTTATTTATTTATTTTCACTCCCAAGTTAGTCAGATTTCAAGGAGGCTAACAAAGAAAATCAGTAATAGGACTACTTAATTGGCAAAGTTCTGTAACAGGAAAAAAATAAAGTTCTTCTCCTGACACATTTATTAAATAAAAATAATAATTTCTAAAAATTATTCTTATCTTTAAAATATCTGTAATGGTAAAAGTATATAAAAGGATATCTATAGGTTTGCTTCTTAACAGAATATCAAAGATCAGTGAATGACTCTCTAATACAAAATGTAAGTAGGAAATGTAATTGCAGTCTGGTGAGTTTTTTTCTCCCCTAGTGAATAACGTGTTACCTGTTAAAGCGTGGATCTGCATAGGCATCAGGGATGTTAAGGACTTCCCCGGTTCTTGCCACTTGACCAGCTATTCCTTTTTCTATAGAAAATCTGCAATAATAAATAAATAAAATAGTAAATAAATGCATTAGTCACAATAAGAACTATCTGGAAAGCTATTTTTCCACTGGAGACTGTCCTTGGCAAGGTAAGAGACATTTGCTCCTGAGCAGCGTCATACCGATGCTTTTAGGAGAAAAACTAGAAGACAACAACTAGTAGTAAATAAAATAAAAAGCACATGCTCAAACAGATATTTTCTGAAAACTTTCTGAAAATATTATGTATATGCAGATGAAAACAAAATATGCCATGGTAAAACATTTTAGTGACAAAAATTCAATGTCTTCAGTAACCCTCAGGGTTATGCCTAACAAACAAGACATTTAAACAAAACCTATGACTTGTGTTTACCTTTACAAGACAGCAGTTTCATCATCACTTTTACATATTTATTTTTAACTTAGACACATCATATACAATATGGAACTTGGTTATTCAAGGAGCAGACGGATTTGATTAAAAACAAACCAACAAACAAAAACTTGAAAGAAGACCAGTGGAAATGTCGAAGCTAAACATCATACGCATCTGCTATATACACTTCAGAATAAGTAGCATGTTTCATCTCATAACATTCGAACAACACCATGGTAATAGCTACATAACTAATTACCACAAGATAATTAAATACAGCAAGCATATTCAGGAGTTGAATCAGAAAAGTCTACTAGTCTCTGTTGCTAAGAAATAATTCTCAATTGACATAAAACAGTTATAAAACATAAGCATAAAATGATTTGTGGAGAAAAAAATATGAAGATAGAATCACATGTGGAACATTTTCAAATCTAAATGTGCCTGGGTAGTATCATGCCCCTACTGATGTTAGTGTTCAAGCAGTCAGTTTTCATCCTGTACACTCAGATTTCAGGCTACTTGCTATTTCTTATTATTTAAACAGTATACCAATTTCAACTCTTTCTTGATGACTGACTTGGTGTCACTCTAACAGATACTAAAGTTATACATCACTTTCACTACACATCACTCAAAATGGTTCACACCTTGTTATTCAAAGTTACAATAATTTTCTTATAGAAGGTAAAGATATAACCAAAAAAAGAAATTATTAAGGAGTATAAAAGGGCATGTTAAATTGGCTACCTTCTCTAGTGTACTCCACCTCCTTGCCTGTCAGTATATAAACTGCACTGAAAATTGAGTGCTTCCATTTGCAGTCATACAACGTAAGAAATGGGTGCAAGTTTGCCAAAAGGGGTTCAAGTGATGATATGAATCACATCCCACATTGGCCCAGAATTTTAAAAGTAAAAGATAGAATTTTAGAAAATCTGAAAAAAAACACTGTTGAGTATTTTAATAAAATTTTGGTGCAGGATATTTAGTCATACTTTTTTAAAAAGCCACAGGTTTAAAACCTGTGTCTCTCTAAAATTTCAAGGCATATCTATTAAAGAATTGTCACTTTTAAATAATAAAAAATGTTACACTTATTTTGTCATTTTGCCTCCTTCATTGAAATTTTGCATACATGTAAAAACCTAACACTTGTGGGAAACAGAAATACACATCAATTTCACCATTTCAAACATACTTCAGAATCACAGTTCCTTAAAAGTTTTAAAATACTCTAAATTCACTTCAGAAAAATTAAAAATAAAACACTGAACCTAAAATCTTGAAAACCAATGATCAGTTCATACTAGATTCTATGCCTGTTCAATCCATGAGAAGTACAAATTGCATTCTCATGCTTTGGATGCGCTTGAATAGTATGAATTTCAATTCCTCTCGGGAACCCTCTTGGGAATAATCATCCCATACTGGTAGATCTATCGATTAGGTGCACCTTTACCTGCACCTTTACCTACCTCAGAACACCTCTGTTTTTTTCCCAACATGATTTCCAAAAGGACCGCCTCCGGAAGACGGCATTTCCAGGAGTGACGTTATAGCTTCAGAGACGTTGTTTCGATGGCACTGCAATGTCATTCCCAGAAGTACTACCTTCTGGAGGCGGGTCCTGGTGGGAATGATATCACAGTATGACAAGTATTGTCAGGGTACCTGCAGATAGGCACAGCGACTGGGTAATAAAATGCCTGCAAAGCCCTAGTTACAAGGAAAATGCATTCTTCTGCTAGCTACTCTCACCTTATTTCTTTGGTCTTCTTAAAAACAGGTTTCCCATCATTTTCTTCTCCAATATCAAAAAGATCTGAATAGAGCTCCTTATTTTTGTGGTCAACCTGGAAGAGTGCACACCTATCTGCATTCACCAGGTTTTTTGCATATATCTACAGACAAAAGATAAAACTAAAATTAATGGACATGCGTTAACTTCAGTCACTTATCTGGTAAATAAATCTGTTATAAGCAACATCCACCTTCACAGCGATATTTTAAATGGCACAAAATTCAAATGGCAAATGTAGTCGTTTTTCTTCAGTACTTTCTGTTAATTATAGCGTTCTTCTTACTGTAAAATGTAGGGGTTTCTTTAGAGGTTTGAATGTCTGCTAAAAGAGAAAAGGCCTTCTTATTTAACTGCATTTCCATTTCAACACATGCTTTTCAGAATGGTACCGTTCTCCCCATTTTTAGGAATTTTTCACCTTTACATAATTTAGGGTAGTATGGTTAGGTTGCAGTTGGACTTGATGATCTTTAAGGTCTTTTCAAACCTGAACAATTCTACTATTCTATGAATTTTAAACAGACAGGTTATAGCAATACTCAAGAATAGTTCTGACTTCTTTTCTTTGTCTTCACTGCAAACATATTGGTATCAAATATCCAATGAATAAGAACATAACAGAGAAGCTAGTGTGCGTTTCTAAAGAAACTTAATGTGCTTGTGGCACATAAAAATAAAAAAGCACAGGAAAATTAGAAGTATCATGACGGATTGCCATGTGCAACAGCACAGGAAATAGCTGCCATCTCCTGATGCTAGTGGCAGTCCTTGCACAAAAGCTGAGACTGAGCAGGTTCCCCTTCAGCTAAGTAAAACCCACAAGGCATCATCCACTCAAGTACCACAGAGAAGTTCAGGGAGACTGCAAGCTAACAAGTAACTTTTGAGAAATACTGCTTGCTTAGAGGAGTAAGAAATGTAAAGGTATTGACCACTCAAACCTTTTGTTCCTTTGCTCAAAACAGAGGAGTGAACATATATTCAGGCAAAAAAAAAGAAAAAGAGAAAGGGTCCACTTGAGAAAGAGTTAACTTGAACTTCTGCTTTCCTCTTTGCATCTATTTTCAAAAATGTCTCTATAGCATTAACTTCACTGTGGAATTTTAATGTAAATGAAAATGATAAGAATCCTAAAGTCCCTATACCGTTATCTTTCCTATATGAGCAAATCAAATTTTTAGTGCAGTCACTCTGAAGGGCAAAATAGTGAGGTGAAATCTAATGTCATTTCTACCTCATTCTGAGTTACAGAAGATGCGACATAGTAATAGAATTGCAATCCTCCCACAAATGGCAATAAATGTGCAAATGCAATTAAATTATTTGGCCTGAGAAACAGCCAACTGCTACAGATTACAAAGGAAGATCAGAATGGAGCATGTTTGCAGGTTAAAAATGCAGAGTCAGGATGCAGCCAAGTGTTGGAAAAGATGAGGAAAGAGTAAGCATATTTACCTGTCTGTTGTGTTTTCCACCAAACCTCTCATCACAGAGTTGGGAAGAATATCAATATTTGTTCAGAATGCCATACGCTATATTACACCAGTTCTTTTAAATGTTAAGCTATTTTTAAGCAGTTCATTTGAATTGGAAAAATCAATGTTCAGAATGTGCAGAAGTCTTGACTATGTATTAACAAGAATAAGGCAAACACTGCAGAGTATTTTCCATAACTAATTCACGTTTCTAAATAAAACCACTTTTACAATGTTTGCATTGTTAGTTTGTGGTCTTTGAATATTCTAGACTATCACTCTGGAGATCAAGGTATGCAATGGAGCACTGTTGATGAGTATATTTGAATATGTAGATTGAAGTAATAATACCAGGGACATGATTAAGATTTACAATCAGGGAAAAGAACTGCATTATTTAATGAATGTCACTAATGCTAAGAAGCACAATTCATATAGTAAACACTTAAAATGTGCTACTGGCAACCAATCCACAGATATTTGTAGATACCATTCAGGAAGTAATTCAGAATATGAAAATGATTTAAAAAAATTATATTCTGTTTCTTAACTTCACTATAATTCACTGATTAAATGAAGAATATTAACTATGTCAATAGACTTGACTTATTCTTCTAAGTTTGTTTCTTTTCCCTATGTTTTTTATAAAATATTGACTGACTGTTACTCTGGCTATGGGTGCAGATACTTTTGCAAAGCTAAGAGGATGTCATTTTTTCAGCAGCTCATTCAATAGCTAGAACAAATACTGAAGAAGTAACATTTGAACTCTAGACCTCCTATAGACAACAATTTCTTCATAAGTGTTTTGAAGTATGTAGAAAATTGAATTTAGGAAACAGGAACAACAAGCTGAAGCAAAAAGAGAAGCCTTTTTGTTACAATTTTAAAACCTTCAACACACAATAGAAAATGCACAGGTCAGAGACAGACCAAAATCACAGAGTTATGTGATTACTTGTGAGAGTCGTGAAATGAAATTGTTGCAACAACCAAAATCAAGCTGATCCTTCCTTTCCTCCTCCATAGAGAGATGTTAATTCTGTTTGAGTCACGTGTCTGATACTCTGACACTTCAATGATGTGCAATGTCTTACTTCAAGGAAAGGAGAATAAAGAACTTTAATAACAACGATTAACAAAATTAGAAGTGAAAAAGAAAACTTACCATTATATGTTCAAGTAGAGAATCTATTGCAACTATATTATCAAAATACGTTCTGCAGAGGAAGAAAAGTGGATAAATATTTGCAATTAGTCAAACGGTTCTCAAATGACTGTTGCCGGCTCTTGTTTCGCAGCCACTGATCTGTTTAGCCCACATAGACGAGAAGACCAACTGCACCTAAAAATCATTGACTGGCTTTCTATTGCACAAGAAAACTCAGCAATGGTCCTAGCTCTGTTCCTATAAGCCATTATTCTATAGTGACAGACCACTGCAGGAAAAAAAAAGACTACAAAGCATTGCCTGCCTTGGACTCAACAGGTCCCTGCTGAGCAGTGCCAAGAATGTACCAAATCTTTTACACACTTAAAATTTTTAAAAGTGAAGCAAAAAGAAAAAGTAACCCAGAAGACAAAAACAAATAAATAATAATAAAAAACACCACATTTCTTTTTCAATTTCTGACTGCAGATAAACGTTATTGACAGACTTTCAAAATATTTCATTAGATCTATACATAGAGAATTATGTAGTGAGAACTAGTGAATACTATGCATTGTAGCTAAATTCAAGTCATATTGCCCATCTTTTAATACTATTTAAAAAGAAAAAACTTATGAAATTCTCAATGAGTATCCTCTTATTTTCTACTGGCCCAGATGCAGCACATTGTACTTGGCAGGCAACTGATATTATGACTTAAAATAGAGATTTTAAAAAAACAACATTATCTCAATTCTCTGTTTCACAGCAAAGAGGTAACTGTCCAAGGGCAGTCAAGAACACTGAATGATAAAGGTCAAACTTCTTAGTAAAATAATTCTAAATCTTCCACATACCAGGTCTTAATAACCCTTGGATTACAATGTTCCCAGAAATGGCCCTGAATATAACTCACTTCTGTTTGTGTCTACTGAATAAAAAGGTACATACTACATTAGTCTCACACTTTCAGGGTCATGAAGATACACTGCCTTTTCTAAAATGTTACAGGAGATGTCCCAGTAATATTGCATGCTATCAATTTTATCATTGAATAGAAATCTTCTTTTCATGTAGGAACAGGTACAGATCATTTTTAAAAGCAAGTTGATTATTTGCTTGCTAGAGCAAGTGCTAGTCCCATCAACTTGAGAACTGTTCATTGAGAGCTAAAGCACCTGTGTGTTACAACATTATTCCTCAATGCTCATTTTTACAGCTATCTCTATTGTTAAAAAATGCTTATAGTAGCAACAAAGACAAAGGGATGAAGGACAAGCAGATTACCTAGAACATTATATTGACTTCATAAATCTAAGCCTAAACTTTCATACTCCTAAAGTGTTTTCAGCTTAATTTCTGCATTTATTGTGATGAGAAATTAAAAAAACAAAACAAAACAAATATATATATATACTACACACAGTTAGAAAAATAGAGCCTCCAGCCATGCAGAAGACCACATGACCAAATTTATTTTGTACATCATAATTGCATCTTACATATTCTCCTATAATAAGAACAGAAAAGTTTAACAGCTATATCTGACTATCACCCACATAATTCATTCCTGTCCCTGCTCTGGAGGGACATCAAAACAGGCTGATGATGCATTGCCAAGACAGTGATCATGGCCCCAAGCTGACAGAGTTCAAGGAGTGTTTGAACAGTGCTCTCAGACAAGGGTCAGAATTTTGGGTGGTCCTGTGTAGAGTCAGAATTTGGACTCAATGATCCTTGTGGTCCTGCTCACCTCAGGATATTCTGTAATTCTATGACTCTATACTTACTTCGATACATCAAGCAAGAAGTCATTCAGTTCAGTCTGCTTGGCAAGACCTCTGCACACCTGGAAGAACAGATCACATTATCATTTGTTCCAAGAGGTCACTGAAGTCAGAGGTAAACTGAAAGTGAAGTTTTGGGGTATATTCACTTAATTTGCATTAAACATTACAGCTCAAAAATAATCAAAAATATATTAAATATATTCCAGCACTGCATAAAATTAAAAGCTGGATTGTGTGCTGGGCTTCAATCATAGCTATCTGAATGTTAACTAGCCTAGTAGGCAAAGCCTAATATCAGATCAAAACTCCAATGTTCTTCCCAGGCAAGAAGTTGGGCAGAATGAGCCTTCTGCTTTCACCTGGAAGAACAGAAAGGGGAGGAATGAAAATGACCACTGGACAAACTTTAATTAAGATTTCCATGGTTTGTTTTCTTATGTGTTAAAGATTCTTCACTAAAGAGTATAACATTATTATAAAGTGATGTACAGTTAAAACTGCATACAATTAGAATTCTATTAGTGCACAATAAACAAGGCCAGCAAATTATTGCTGAATGTTCCATGGTGAATGATCATCCTAAACAATGTCAAGGATTTCCAGCACTGCAGTGGAAAAAATCTATAAAGAAATGCAAGAAACTTTGCACAAGTCTTTTGCAAGATGCATTAAAGACATCTTAAAAAGCAACAACAACAACAAAAAGAGCAACAAACTCCCTTCTGTAAGTTGACAGAAGGACCTATTTCAGCATCTTCTGTGAGCCGCTGGGATAGGTTTAATTTTGGTGTTACCATCTTCTATTAGCTGAAGGAACAAAACCTATTAGTAAAGCTGAATAGCAGCTATCAGCATGGAGCTTCATTAGACACCCAAATAAGAACAGCATGAAGCATCCTTAGTGGGAGTAGGACCATGAAGCAGCCAGCAAAGATGGCTTAAAGCAGTCTTAGCCAGAAATACCAAATAATTTAAACCTGATTAGTACGTTGCTTTCCTAACCAGGTGGCCTAGCAGTTACTTTATTACAAGAAAAAAAATAAAAAAAAACCAATTTCTGATTTAATAACAACTTACCTACTTTGATAACATTTCTTTTCATTAAAAATAAAAGGAAAAATAGAAATACTTTTTATTAAATAATATGATCCATGGTTGCTAGGGAAGAGAATGAGCTCAATGAACACCAAAAAAGTTAGCGCATTATTTCCAGGATCTGGAAAGGAGCTTAAATCAATGATTCTCTAGTGATTCCACTTAAATTTGAACACATTCTATGGTCCAATCAATCAAGCTCTGAAAGACAGATTACACAATTAAAAAAATGAAAAACAACCCAAACTTACTTGTACTTGATGTATTGCTACTGAAGCCCATGCAAGATTTGCTGTTGCAACCTGAAGCAAGAAGAGAAGGCATTCTGAAAAAATCTTGATAATGTCATATAGGTTACCTGATAATTTTTCCTATGAATTACACAAAGATAGACAGAAACAAATTGTTGGAATACTGTTAGTTCATGAAAGTATCAGTATCCTCACAAGTGTTTCAGTATCAGTAAGGTGCATTCAGCCTCAATAGAACGTTTCTCCTCTTTTGTGTCACAAAGATGTTTATCAATGCTTTAAAAATGGTATTATATTAAGAATTCATCAGATCAGAGACAAAACACAAAAACAAACATCTCACAAGTTGAGGACCTTAAAAATTACATCCATGTACATGTTGAGGACTTTAAAAATTACATTGTCTTTTTTTTTTTTTTTTTTTTTTAAAGATATCTGCTACAGAAACAAAATATCCCTTAACAACTTCCTGAAGCTGTGTTTCTTCAGCCACAATTACTTCCAGCTTTAAACAGGCACTGTCTCTTTCACTACCTTTTTGGTGACAGAAGTACCAAACTCGATCTCTCAGTGTAGGAAGAGTACTTTTAAATGACAGTTTCCAGGCAACATTTCAAGAAAACATCATGTAAGCTGCAGTTAACAAAGCTGTGCTACTATACATGATCTCCTGTCCTTGAAACATACGAGCCTTATAGGAACACGAAGGACATGAGTACAAGAGCTCTACCGCTGCATTCCCTCTCTCATCTATTTTTTTTTTAATAGAACACATTGTACAGATTTTATAAAAACCACTAACAGTGTTCAAAGGCTTTCTGAAATCTGAAAACAAAAGCATCATTTAGAATACTCAAAAGTGACCTTTAAATATTTTTAAACTTACAAATAAAATGCTTTTCTTTAATAGTCAGTCTTTTACAAGCAAAATATTCATGAACTTCAGTTAAAGAAGGTATTTAGTATAAACAATAAAATATATAGTCTGAGACTATATAAATTGTAGACTGATTAATGTAAGAGAAGATCAAAAAACAAATACAGTGTGCAAGTAGCAGAAGTACGAGGCCTACGAAGCTGGTGCGAATGTCTTTCCTTTGCTGTGTGTATAAGCACACCAGCATCACCATTTTAATCAAGTACCCTACCATGACCTTTGTCTACTAGAGAAAAAACACCAGCTGAGATACTGAGGCTGAAGCCACATGTAGTGACTGCCAGACTAAATACAAACATAATGACTTAGGTTACAGAATACACAATTGACAAATACTACTAATCTTTTTCGTTGGGAGGACTAATTTTAATATCTATTTTAGCACAGTTTCTGCTTTTTCTGTAGGAATAATTACTCTTCAGTTCAGCTAACCCCAGAGAATTTCAGAGTAAATTATGAAAGGTGGGGGTCTGACCTCTTGGTGACTAAGATGGAAGGCTTCTTTGCCCCAGTGACGATAAAGCTCCAGGATACCAATCAGATCACCAATGGCAGTGACAATTGGTAAACAAAGAACAGATTGGATACGAGTCCCTGATTCCAGTCCAGTACCTTTGGGAAATCGCTCATCCTAGAAAATGTAAACATAATCTGATAAAACATAAACATTGTAACATTCATATAAAATATACATTGGTATTTTTCTCCTCTTCCTGACTGATCAAATGTGCTTGAAAGTATGATTACTGATAAAATTCACTAAAAGTTCTAACTCAGCATAATTGAAATATAGCTTTAAGACATATACTAATGAAATTCAACAAAAAAATCTTATCTTCTCAGCAAATAACTTATACACACAAATAAACACATTGATGCAAATTCAGAATTAGTTGTGGTGTTACGCTCAGCTTCAGGTTTACTTTTATATTTTCTATAATCTGACAGATAGGAAAACCAGCACTTCATCGCTAATTCCAGTCTAGATTAAGAAAGAAAACAAAACAAACAAAGCTATAATTCTCAACTGACTCCTGATAAACATTTTTCTTAAAAAACTATGCATGACATTAAAGTTCTCCTCCTTCCCTTGCTTATGCATCCTGAATAAGTCTGCAAAATTTATAAGAAGAAATGTTAAAAATAGCCTACTAGCTGCTTATAAAAAGCCCAAATGAATAACTTTTTATTGAATTGGGAAATACCCAAAACATCATAACTTTAACACCACAGGTGGGAAAACTCACAAAGAGAAACTACCTGGATGTTATTGTCAGTGAGGCAGTATCTAACCAGCCTGACGTACGTTAGACACATTTGATTCCACACCAGTTCTTCCACATGTATTTCTTACCAGATTTTCACTGTAGATTCTGTGTAGAAAAACTCCCACTTCCTCAACCCAATAACACTGTGGTTGGGGATCCCCTCATTTCTCAAACAAGTAAGCTCTACCTTAATTATCAAAATGACAACTGATTTGAATGACTATGAACAAATAACAGCCTCACACAACCTCAAAGGCTAATGAGAATAGGAGGCACCTATATGTCTTCCACAGAAAAAGTCTGATGAGTTTGTGTGAGTCCAAAACTCACAGGAAGGCAAATAATGTATAGCCTTGGCAGAGGTTCATAACTTGGAACTTCACACTGAAAGCAAGTCAACCTTTTCGTATTGGCACAACACGTCAGATGATCGCTACGGTCATCCAAAAAAAAAAAAAAAAGAAAGAAAGAAAGAAAGAAAAAAAAGACTTCAAAGAAGAAAATTCGTCTGGATTTCTGTTAATAATCTGGCAGTGTAAACTAGCAAAGAAACTCATCCCTAATAACTCCCTTGAATTTTATTAGGGATGCAAAATCAAAATATTCAACCTTCACAGGCAAGCCCATCATTACATTAATTGGAAATTACCTGTAACATCTTAGGCCCCATATGTTAAAGAATGAAAAAACCTAGCAGCATATAAACACATTATAGTCCAGGTAAGTACCAATTGCTACTACAGACAAAGCAGCTTCTGTTTTTTTGTGTGTTTGTTTCTGTTAAAAGTGTTCTCTCATACAGTATATGTTAACTGCATATTTGGTGTAATTGTAGACTAGGGAGCTAAGCTTTTCAAAACATGAAAAAGGACAGACATACAGATTGCCAGAAATCATCACAATATTTCATGAGAAGTACCTGAATGGAAGAGGAATTTTGCTATCAGTTAGGTTAATGTGCCTTTGATGTAACTCTACTGATAATGTAAACATTCTGACTTTACAATAATGTAAGTAGAGATCAAAATCCTGTCTAACAGTCGGAATTCTGATTGACACTCTTGTCAGTATGAGTGAAGTGCTATAATTAAATCAGACTTTGATTGACTATATGGAAGTCTATTTGTTTGGGACTGGCACAATAGAGTATTTCAAGACCAGGAGGACATGTGTTTCAACTGATGTGTTTAGTTGTCTTTCTAAGTGACTATGATACCATTACTTCCATTCATTGACAACAAAAATATGTTACAACACACATACACAAAAATAATTTAGAAATAAATTGGATGTTCTGAATTTACTAGATCATGCTAATCCAAACTTAAAATTATTTTCTTGGTAGCAAGAGAGATGTAAATTATATTTTTATACATTCAGCTCAATAAACCTCAGCATAAAAATACTCATTCTAAGAATAAGTTACATTCTTCTCATTAAAAAGAGGAAGCTTTTTACCCCCAGAATATCTTCTACTAACAACGTTTTTCTGGATCTGGCTACATAAGCAGATACTGTAGTGCCATGTGCAATGGGCCCTGCAGGAATGAGCCGTGGTTGTCCTTCTTTAGCTCCTGGTGGTGTAAATACACACAGACTCTAGTTAGAAGGAAAAAGAAAAAAAATGCAATTAGGGAGTATGGCTACATTTACTGAGTGTATCACACACACACAAAGTAGATAACAGAGAAAAGCTTTTGTGCTTTTGACAATGGAAAGTACTTGGATAAGCTCCACATAACTTTCATATTCTTAGGAAATCCCACTCTAAATTTACCATTCAGGTAGTGAAAAACTCTTCTGCCAAATTCAGTCACCACTTATATTAGTGCTGAATTGTGTTTTCTTTGAATGTCCTACATGGAGTCACAGAAAAATATTTCCTTATATAAGGTTTCTTTCTAGGATGTAGAGTATTATTTATTTCAATAGAAAATGTTCAGAAAGTACATATAATTTTAAAATTAAAACAAAACTAAGCAGTCTGTCAGTGACAGTTGTTATTAAAGTCACAAAACCACACACACAAAACAAAACTCCAATAAAATTAGCAGAAAGAGTTCATTTTGCAGGCAGAAAGTTCCATCTTCTATTTCACTTTTCTATGTCTAATTCTTTACAACTATCAGTTAATTTGGCCTGTAGCACTGCAGAGTAACAGACACTCTTGAAGGTTTAAAGCAATTTTATCACTGTCACACCCTTTTGAGTATAACAGAACCCTTTAAACAAAGATGTTCAGGCACATGAGGAATAAGAGACATGGCAAAGGTTACAGTGTTACAGCAGTAGGGCTTGAATCTGTATTTCCAAAGGGGTGTTTTCTTGTTCCACAAGAACAGGCTAAATGTTTTCCATCCGGTTCTTCATTTGCTACTAATGCAATACAAATGGAAATTAAATTTCCTTAACAAGAGAAAATAAAGCTGCCACATAGTATTTTAGCTCTGAAGTTTTAGCATACATCTATTTCATACTTCTCATGTAGTTAAAAAGAAAGATTTTTTTTTTCATCTATTACCACTCATAGCTTCATTAAAGAGTGGCTTTTAACAGTCCTCATGTAAATACCATTCTGGCTGGCAAACCCCACTGTTGCTACTACTAAGAAGTAACATTTTGTACGAGCATCCTTCCACAGGAAAAAGCATATGGAGACCATTTCGTATATATTGATTAAAAGACTTTTGCAGAAGCAATTCCAATTCTGCTTCTTACAGGAAAAACAAAACAAAACAAATAAAAAAACACCGGTAAAGTGTCAGAGATAAAAACCTCTTCCAAGTATCTAGAGGGTTCTACAAGGTTGCTACTTATGGTGATGGACTTTTCTCCCATCTTCAAATGTAGTTAGACAAGAGGACACTGGAAGAGGATACTAACACCAGAAGTTTTCCATTCAACATCTGAAACGCAGAGCACACAAGATCCTTCTTTTCATTCTGTGATGTCACAGATTGTTCCAGTTGGGTTCAAAATCTTCAAAATGATTCCTTTCCTTCTAGTTTAATCTCTTAATTTATTTAGATAAGATAGATTTAGATTAGATAAAGCCTTCATCAAAAAAATCTGTTCTTGTTTTTGACTGATGCTGCAGTGTATAAAAAGTGACTATTTCTCTAATACAAGGAGCTCTAGTCATCATTTGTGATCTCTGTAGTAGTTTCTGAAAACTAAATTTCACTAGTTTCAGTTGAAGACAACCTTCTGATGGAAATTAAATATATTTTTAGTTATAGACCTTAAAAAAACGATAATTATACTGTTACTAGCCATAAACTTGATATCTTTGGAATTTTACTTTTGGAAACTTTTGGAAACTTTTTCTACTTTTTGGCTTTGGAATTTTACTTTTGTTTCTGAGGCTGTTTTCTGTCTTCCTTCAATCAGAACCAACTTCAATTAGTTTTATGATGGTAGTATTTTATAAAATGATTATATATCATAAATGATTATATATTAGATAGTGCACAAGATTCTTAAAGCAAACAGGCAAAACACAAAAAAATCCAAAACAAATGACAATTAGAAAGAAAGTTCAACCACTGAACATAGACAAATGTAACATAATTCATCCTTTCATATTTCATAGACATTTCTGGTGTATGCAATATATTATCATCTCTATTTTAAATGCTAATATATTAGCAAATCTTCCAGTCTACAAGCAATGCAAAACAGCATATACTGTAACCTGTTCATGAAGGATATTAACAGTGTTCCCAAACTGCAAGTAAAACACAGCAAACTTGGCTTTCAGAAATGTAACAAAACTGGTATATAATTAATTAGACACAGCATCATGGCCCTTAATGCTCTTTCCTAATCCCATGTACTTATTCTGTTGAAATTATGATGAAATTTATCTTCAATATGTTTACTATGGTTGAAAAAAAAACCCTAAATATTCCTCACTTGCCACAGTTAAGAACATACACAAGAAGCAATGCTGCTGTTCATCCTGTCATGCTATCATACTGTGGCCTTGCAGTTCTTTTTTATGGTGAAAATCTAACACTTAGTAGAGGCAGCAGATTAAAATCCCAGTGAAAGAAAGGTTGAGGAGAAGCCACCCCAGTATCCTAACAGAATACCATCAGCTTCTCCTCACAGATGTTCCTTCAGTTTTAAGTACCCAAAGTTTTCAGGTGTTTTCAGTCTTTGGATCCTTTGATGAAGAGGTCAATTACAGGGATAAACGATGCTATTCTTCTGATGACTGTTGGGGTGTATCCATGGTAATCCAGCAGAACACCAAATATAGGCTATACAGCATTCAATTAGCTATATAAAGATTGTGAGGGCTGGATCTGAAGTGCAAGCATGCTGTTTACTGTTTCCCAAACTGCCCAGTTTTTCTTCTTTCTAAAAGTAATTCTTATAACAAAGAACTAATAATTAACTGATTTTACTAAAATATTTTTACAGAAAAGATATCTCGATAAGTCCCAGGTTTAATGAACAGAATGAGGGTTAAAGTACATGCACCATAAGCATTTCATTTACAAACTGCTTTGGAGGTAAGGGCAACTTCCACAGTGAGTTTTGTGGATAGAACAGGCCCTGAAAATGCTTAATGGAAAGTGATTTAATATTGAATTGACTTTAAGTGAAAGCTTTAATACTACAGCATTACTATATGGCATGATGCTTGGGAAAACACACATTATAGAGAAAGGGGCATTAAGCAAGGTGATGTTAAGTGTGCATGATGGTATTTGCAGCTCACATCTCTCTCTTCAGTGATAGCAACAGGTTTTTGCTCTTGGTAAGGGATGTGACAGTCTACACGTGCAAAACCACACAGTTTAATGCTGAATGTAACTGCAAGCAAGAATTAAGACTTTTCCTTCAGGACAATTTATTGCAGAAGCAAAACTTACTGCAATAAGAAACAATGACAAGAAAATAAACAAACCAATCAAAATTAATTTGGAAGGCATTCACAATCAAAAAAGCTTGTATATGCAAACTAGCTTAACTGATGTAGTAACCCAATCATACCATGCTAAAATGTTAGAGATATAAGCAAATGTGTAACAACACAAATGAAGCAATTCTACTGTGCATGAAGCACACAAGGGGGAAAAAAGAAAAAAAAAAAAAAAAAAAAAGTGGCAATTACCTCAATTTTAATGAAAAGTTCTTATTTTCTTCCATAAAGCTAACAGTGTACTTGACAAAAGGTTTCCATTTTTAAACCATATAATATATAAATATACTGGGAAAAGACACAAATGTCAGATAATTAATTGTACTTACATGCTGCAGAAGAACTATTTGTTTTATTTTTACAGTTTGTGTCCTTTTAAATGCTGTTACTTTCTAACTATATTTCATTTCTGGTAACTTTCCAATTGTTCCTTCAGTGAGAAACACAAAACTAAGATGTGAAAAGTTACAGTAGTTCACTGACACAGAAAACTAAGGTGACTCAGCTCTCCTCCAACCCCTCTGCTTTAAGGTATGGTCAGCAAGCATTGTTCTGAAAGATGCTTGTTCAGACAGCTCTCAGAAGACATCCAAGAATGAAGATACCTGAGCTTTCAGAAGCAACGCACTATAATGCTTCAGTACAGACACAACTGGGGAAGCTCACTAATGTCAACTCAAGCCACCTACTTTTTGCTCTATATACCATAATGATAGAGATAATTTTCCTCCTTCCTGTTTTACAGGCATATCTTCACCACTCAACTTTCTTTCCTTCAGATTAAATAATGCCAGTTCTTCTGCTTTCTGACCATTCTCACTGCACTCTTTTCAAGTCTCTCCAGTTCCTCCATTTTTTTTAAATAAAGTGCAGCGCTTAAACTAAACATATTATTCCACTTGAGACCACAACCAATATACAAAGGAATGGGAACATTACTTCTCATGAAGACTAGATTTCTGCTGCTGCTACCTAGCAGTGCCTCTTTTGCAAAAGCATTGATACTGCTGGCTAATATTTAGCCTCAAGTTCACTGCAAATCTCAGTGTCTTTCTCAACGTCACCCTACACAACGCCAGTTGTGTCATTAAACCAGTTTCTCGTGATCATTAGGAATTCTAATACTTCCCTACAAACATATCTGCAGCTCTTCCCAATTTCATGCCATATGCAAATTTTATAAGCTCATATTCTCTGTGCATCCATGACTTAATGAATATGTTGAGCAAAACCAGATTCCAGGATAAATCCTTGATAATTTGTAAAAAATGGAGGTTGATGGCCCTGCCTGTGGCAGCAGGGTTGAAACTTGATGATCCTTAGGGTATGTTTCAAACCAAGCCATTCTATGATTCTATCAAAATGCCCCTGCACTGTGATAGGGGGCCACAAATAACTAGCCTTTATATATATATATATATATATATATTCACATTTTACCTAAGGTATTTTCATCATGACCATTTTACCAATTTGTCCACCTGAATAGGAAACGAAATGGGACCAAACATTCATTCAGCTATATCTTGATAGTTATCTATCTTACTTTGCTTCAGTTGGATAATTTATCAACTCAAAATTAAACTGTAAAACTGTAATTCAACAGCTTTTTCTCTCTGGCACACAGGAAAGGAACAGATTTCTTCCACTAAATACATTACATGATGACAGAAGTAACTCAAGGACAGAGATTATAGTTTTCTGAACTGCCTGGCATCTAGAAGAGTTTCACCTAGAAGTATATTTAAAAGACTCACATTTCAGAGATGTATACACATTTAAAATAATGTACATCAGGTTGGCACAAAACTTGAGACGGCAATGAGTAGTAGATACTTTTTTGCTTGATTCTTAATAATTCACCTCATAAATTCACTAGGTGGCACTGTGCATCAAGCAGCAGCAATTTTCAGTATCAACAGAAATTGTAGACTAGCTTAATACTATACACCCTGAAGCACGGAGTGTTTGCGCACATATTTGTGGCCTCACATAATTTCTTACAACAAAGCTACCGGAAACTCCTATCAGAAGCAAGGATGATCTGCTTGTCAGCACAATTTGCAGTTTCAGGAGCTAAGCAGCACTCCAAAGATTTAGTGAAAGCTACTTTAAGTGTACACCTTTTAAATTTGAACAGCTCTGCATACAAATTCACTGGAACATGAGGTGAATTCCTCATACAAATAATGACTATAAACAAGAATTGGAATCATCTGAAGAATGAAATAACAATGCATTAGAAACTTTTTGTTAAGTATTTTAGAAATAGATTTAGTTTATAGGCTTCAATCTATGCACAACTTGTACGGTACTTAGGCACATCATCAAATACCACAAATTTTAATAAATCCTTTAAGGCATGTTTAAACATGATATTTAATTAAGGCCATAACATGAGAATTATGAACTGTATTTTCAACCCCATAAGAAACAAAACAAAAAACTAACTAAGTAATGTCCTTTCTTTAAGAGTTGTGGAACATTCCTGCTTGATGTGGAAGTGTTTCCATTCTCTAAGTATATCATATTTGCAAAATGAATCTTGTCTACTTTAAGATTGCTTTGTTTGCATAACCACACTAAGTCATGGACAAAGGTAATTTCTTAAGAGTACATCTACATTGCACAATGTAGTACATAGAAAGTTCAAGAACCAGAAGTCACTAGTGAGCATAGTTCTGTTCAGATCCCTTTCCTACAATGATGAAGCTATACTGCTTCTAGAACCTGTGTATTTTGCACCGCATTCACCTGGATGTACATTACATAACAAAACAGATTTTGAAACACAAGGTGACTTTATGGGTGAGCAAGGAGTTGGACATGAGAAAGGTACTAACCTCCTCGAGGGCAATCATTTAAAAAGAAGACTTGTCTAATCAGCAATCATCTGTACCATCAGTAGAATCATACTATCCCTTAGAATGCATAAGTAATTAGAACAAACAGAAAGTCACCGATACTACTGAACTGGTCATGCTGGTGACTCTAAGTAATACCTGCATAATTAAATGCACTCTAATGAGTAATTAGTACAGCACCTTCCATTTCAAGTAAATTCACCCAGCTAAAGACCCCAAAGGCATTCGGTCCAACTCATCAACCAGAAATTTCCATGTCTGTTGTTATCTAACTCATGGTACTTTTCCTTCAACAGACAGAATGTGCAGGTATTTTAACAAACTCCTCAAAGTTCTGTTGAATTCTGCAGGGTGCTTTCAACACCTGCAACAAGACACCCTGTCCTAATAAATGGTAAAGGAACCCTTTCTAAAACACCTTAAAAGGCAAATGTATCACCTTTGCAAAATGAAAATGCCAAGCTTATCTTCACATTGAACAAGTGCTTTCAGCTCTAATACACTAAGTTAGGGAAGTGCTGTCCACAATAAAAATCATACCAGGAAAGGTTTACAATGAATACTTAATAAATCACAATAAAAACAAACAAAACAAAAAATAAATAAGTAAAAGAGTTACAATGATAGGGCAATTATCTTCTTATTTCACCGTGAAGGAATAACAGCACACACTTTGCAGTAATTATCAGTTTGCTTTCATTCTGTAAAAGCCTAGAATTTCTGCAAAAGGAAGTTATCTTTTATCCTAATGAAACTCACTAATTAATCTACATTAAATGTAGTTATGCAAAACTCGTATTGCAAGAATGTTCCTTAGCTGAGATTAAAATGTCAAAGTTATTGAGGATGGATTTCTTTAAACAGGCACCAGTGTAGCCATATGTATTTACAGTGAGAGCTGAGATTATGTAGATTTAATGCTTTAGCTTCAGATTTGATCCCAAGTTCCCCTACCAAATAGTGAGAAAAAATATCACTAAACTTTACAAACCACTTGTGTGAATGTTGGTATTTACTTATCATCAAGGTCCCTCCATTCTGACAAGAACTTCTCCTAATACCTCATTCCCAGAATTATTTTTTTTTTCTTTTGGAAAGCATGGTGAAAATAACTGCTACATCAAGTCTACAAGTAGATATATATTTTCTAAGGGGCGGGGGGGAGAATGAATTTGTGAAATTTAAATCTCAAATCAAACATCAAAAAATTAAGGAACTATGTGTCCATTAGTGCCCACAAGTAGCATTGCTTTGTCTACACTAATTATAGATTTTATAACATTCTAAATAAAATAATTAATTTCGTCTTAAAGAATTATTACTTTTCTGCTATTTATACTATGCAGAATTCTTTTGTTCTCATTTAGCAAAGACTTATTAAATAAACATTGCTAGTACTTGCTGACTGATGGTTAATCTCTTTGACATATGCTTTAAATTAAATATTCAGGACACAAAGATAAGCAAATGACAACTTCTTACACAAAGTAGCCTAATGCATAACCATTCAGTTACACATGACTAGCATGGGTCTGGCCCTAAGCCCGCTAACGTGAATGGAAAATCTCACACTAACATCAAAGAACTTAGACTCAGTCCCCAAAACAACTACATGAGGAACATTCCATTTTGGGAGACGTAGTTACATAGCAGTGGTTAATATATTTAACATATTTTTTCAGAGGTTGGAACTTAACTTTTTGCAGAAAAGATTTATACTGGAAGGCAGATACATTCAACTGCTTGATAGGATATCAAGAAAAAAAAAAAAAGGAGGAGGGAGAAGGAGATGAGAAGAAAAGCAGAAGGTTTGAAAGCAGACAGGTCCTCAAAGTATGTGAAGATTGGGAAGAAACCTCAGTTACGCCATACAAACCTAATAGAAAAAATCTCACTGTAATAGGTCTCAAGCTGTAAAGTCAGTTTACTATAACCTTTTACAAAGTGCTTAGGGAGATGAACCTTTTGCAACTACTACCCCTGAAGCTGATCAGATCTGCGCATTCATAACTGATAACTACAATTCTTACAAGTTCCCACTATTTGCAGTAGGCAGAATGTATTTGGTGACAGCTTCCATCATCTCCCACTCATGAAAGCGAACACTGGCACCGACAAACGAGAACAAAACACTGCATTCACAAAAGATGAACACATGACTTTAATTATGTCCCTTAGTGGAGTAGATATTAAAATATATTAAAATATTAAATATTATTATAATAATATTTATAATAATAATATATTAAAAATATTAAAAAATTGTGCTATTTATATACTTACTGAATTCAGAAAAAAAGCAATTTATAAATAATAATATTGGTTACCTTTATCACATTAAATAAACATTGAAAGAAAAATATGCAAAATCCATTTCCATTTTTCTTTTTGCCTAAATTCATGTCTGGGCCTTCCTTCACCTCCTTCAAATCAGACGGTTGTTTTGAACAAGTTAAAAAATATTCTCAGGCAAGGCTCATATCACCTGCAGGTTTCTACATCTTCACGCTTTTTTATTATTTCAACAATGGCATTATTTCCCTTTTTCTTAGTGCATTTATCTCACAATGAAAATTGGCCAAAGAACTACACAAAAATAAACTAGTTGTGTAATGTAAGGAAACAAAAACAACGAGAAAAATGTTTTCCTCCCTAGTAATTTTCACTTAGAAAAGTATAATTTATTTCTTGAACCAATAAGAGATTAAACATTATTGACAAATTGTGATTTTTAAGTAGATGTAGCTCCAAGAAGTATAAACTGCATTTCCATCTCTGTAGCCATTCAAGTAACTAAAAATACTGTACAATGTTAACTGTACAAATTGATCAGGATACTAAAAAAAAAAAAAAAAAAGGAGTACAAAACAGTATTAGACACACTGTTATTCAAAGTTTTACACCAGGTATTCCTCTCACTTATGAATTTTAAATTTACAATTTATGTCATGCTAAACAACATCTATACCTAAGATTTACATCATCTCATGATCAAGTTCCTTCTAGCTGTTATCAGAAGAACTGATACCATTTCAAATAAAACAGAAAGATATCTGGATAGAAAGAACAGGTTATGCTGAGAGCAAATTCATATTATGTTCTATGTTTGTTAAAGACAATAATAGAGCTAAATCACAAGCTAAGATGCTACAGACAGAGTAATAACACTAACATTCTACTGACATAGCATTCCACTGCCAAATCTTAGGGGGGAAAAAAAAAAAAAAAAAAAAAAAAGAAGAAGAAGAAGAAAAAAATGTGGGAAACTGGAAACATTACCACCATGTTAAATAAACCTTCATTTTGCAGGAAAAATAAATAAATAAACCAACCTAATGAGCTAACATTCAGCACTTAGGCAATATTTCCTGTTAATGAGGTAAATATAAAATCAAAATATCATTGTAAAACTGGAAAATGCACTTGTAACTGTACAGAAAAGCAGAATCTAAATCCAGAATACTTACATTATTGCATTCTCCCAGGAAATATAGTGCAAATCCATCAGCTTTCGTAGCTGCCAAAGCAATAATAAAATAAATAAATTTACTCAGAGTAGGAATCAAACTTGTAGAAGTTCTCTGAAGTGAAACCACAGATTCAACTCTATTTAGGACAACCATAAACATTTCTGAATGTGAAAGTCCCTCACCATGTCCTTCGAAAATTCCAAGACTCTTTCAAAATTATACTTATTTTCACCACTGCAATGCACTATGTTCTAAAAGATTATTAGAAATAACAATACATCATACTCTTATTCTAAAGCCTAATGCCTATAAATTCAAATCGCTTCATACAACAGTATAGAAATAAAATAAGAACATACATTTATAATGTGATCAGGCAGATAAGATTATAATTTCCATGAGGAAAATAAATACTGTTTGGAGATGGTAAACTATTTTTGTCCTTGCCTTAAGACTGAAAAGTGTGGGAAAATAAAATGCTGCAAATATTGCTATAAAAATGTGTTTCATAACAAACTGTTTCTATTTTCTGCACCTGTCCCATTCCAAAAACAGCGACTGACCAGAATTTTTGTACTTGCCTGATTTTTGCTAGATTCACATTGCTGTATGAAACAGGGTAAAGTTGAATTCCTTAACCTTTAAAAAATTGAAAGTCAACGAACTGTTATAAGCTACAGCTGAAATGAAAACTATGAATCAGAAGAGAGTATAGGAGATCAATGTTTTTTACCCTGTTTTACACAGTAGACTCAATACTTACAGTCTAAGTAACCTTTCTTTTCAACAGCTAATAACCATTCTACCCAGTAAATGTACTTATCTGATACCCTACTTTAATGAATGAATGCAAGAATCTGTTCAATACATTTCATGGGAGCAATTATACTTCTGTATTTTCAAATCAGTTTAATTTCTGCGTTTCTTTGACAGAAGGAAAAAAATATCTACTCTGTTGTTACTTGCTTACTGTCAACCGTGTGACATCTGAGAGTTCATGGCATGGTGGTTTGGATTCAAATTTTAAATCCCTCAGCTGCGGCATATAAGCATATTAAGCGATGTTGTAAAAAACCACTGTAGGGGAAATACGAAAAAATCTCATGTGCTTTAGAAAAGAAAAAAAAAAAAAGTATAAAAGATAAGTCGACTATCTCTTCCAGTTTGTTGCTTGTGGTGTATTAACAAAACTCAGTTGTGATGTGCTGTGAGCTGGGCATCAACATCCAAAAAGCCACTAAAGCAAGGTCAGTAAACAGAAGTGCCCCTTTTGAAACTTCCTACATAAGAGAAAACAGTTATCCCTCATTACAAAACAACAAAATATCCATGATGGGAAAATTCTTCTGAAGAGTTGCTGGTAATCTACTACACTAAATAAATTTACCAATCCTTTCTATTGAAGTCTCAGTACAACCACTATGGTTAGAAAAAAACCAACTACGAAATAACACATTTTTACTGGGGATGTTTTCTTTTTTCTTTTAACTCTTGATCACATGTAGTACTATTTTATTTTTTATATATATACTAAAAATACTACTTACATCAGATAGAAAAAAAATGCTTAAAAACTGAATTTGAAGTGATGAAGACATCATCTTTCTATACATCTCAATTTTGTTTGAAAAGGGATTTAAGTATGCAGTGATATTACTGATATATTTTTTTAACTTTTAATATTAATCTTTCAACACCATCATAACCAGAATCATCTATAATTTGGTTCGTTTAACAGGATGATTTAATTTCGCAATGGGCTGCAGAGCTCTCTCCAAAGAAGAACCTCACTCAGATGTAGTAAGGAATCCAATGAGGTACAGAAGCTGAAGTCCATACTGAGACAACATCCGAGGTATACACTACATCTGTCTTTACTAATCAAAATTTGTAACAAATGTACTGTGTACTGATGCTAAGGAACAGGTCAGACTCATCAGATTCTGTGTCTTACCTATTTTAATGATGCTGCTCAGTTCATACAAAAGTAGTTGGTTATCTCCTCCTGTATCCAGGCGCTGCTCTATGTAGCTGTTCAATTCATACACTACACCTTGCATATTCGTATCCTGATACTAGTGAAGCAAAGATAAGAAAAACATTTTAGAATAATTCATTTAGCAGTTTTTAACACACACATTCATTAAAAATTTTAATTTGAGATTTCAATACCAATATTATCCTAATGCAGTTACCTAGAGAACTGGATCATTGCTGAGTTAAGAAGCATTCCACTTTCTGCTCCATTTGTTTAAAACATACTAAATTAATCACTGAACAATCAGCAATTGTCTAAACTTGGTCAAAGTTACATGACAATGTGTCAAGAAGAAACTCAGAGACGCAACAATTAGGAAGCAAGCAACCTTCAGCTCCTTTCTTTGAAGCTCCTACTCCAGCATCTTCCACATGAAAATCAGTAACCAAGTGTTCAAAATGCACCAGAGCTCTAAGGTGGTAGCTCAAGCAGATCCATCTTTGAAATACAGAAGCAATTAACAGCACCAGACTGGAGGACAGAAATCGTAAGAGTTAAAACCATGCTAGATGCAGTGGCTTAACATGCATTTGTTTCAATGGAAGGTGGCAGACACTGACCCAGAGATTACAAAACAACTAGAATATTTAGATGGGCGCAATGAAACAGCAGCACGTGCTAGAATTTCACATGAAAGGATACGCAGCCTCCCTGTAGGGGCCCAGATGCATTTAGTTATTCAGTTCCTCAGTCCTGAGGGGCTGATAAAACTGGCAGCAAATGTGCATGTGTAGCATGACAGCATCACAAACAATAATTTCACAGAAAGAAATACTTGGCAGTAAGTACAGATTCAGTATACTACCCAAAACTGGTAATGTGGTGATTAAAGAAAGTAATATGGTCGATTACTTATTGAACTCAGTGAAGCAGTAAATTTTATCACTCAAACTAGAAATGAAGCTAGTGATATTTAGATTAGATTTAAATATTTAGGATTAATGTTGCTTGAAAGACTAAGAATTATCCTTCTGATCATTCATACGTTAGAGTCAGATGCATTGAGAGCAGACTAATTTAAGTAGTACTACAAAAATACGTCACAAAAGTTCAGAGAACCACCCATCATCTACCCATTGCTTCCACTTTCACATGCACATATTTCTGTCTGCTTTATATTACCATAGATCTTCTCTGTCTGTATCTTCGTGTGCAGGCAATCCTCACTGGTGGACTACATACATAACTTACACAGCACATTCTGTGATATATTTTTTACTTTCATACATTTCTACATACAGCACACTGTGTCATGATTACAGAGCCTATAGCTGTATATTCAGGATACACTTGGCTTCTTCATTTGAAACCAAACCAAAAGAAAAAAATCAACAAAGTGCATGCTGGATAATGCCAGTTCCTGACTCTTTTAAATTAAGGAGATTTTAATCCTGACCTAAAAATGGCTCCTGAGCACATACAACCTCTGCTGTGACCCCCTCTTAACACGTGGTGTTGTATTAATCTATTGCTCCAGATGGACATACTGGAACATTTGAGACCTAGCAAGTCATATAACATGCCAAACACTTAATTCTCTCCATAAATTGATGTGATTATTATAATTTTTGACAGCAATAAGGTCACACTGCATACATGTAGTTAATGCTTGGCTAAGTCTTGAGTTTATAACACAGATTGCCATTACCATTATTAGCTCAGTATGGCAGCTGGCAAACTTCCATTTGTAAGCGACTGTCCTCTGCTGTGTCCCATATTTACTATCATATAGTTCTTAAAAGGGAGAAAATAATAGCTTAGTTTCATGAGAGTGGAATTTTTATAAACAGCTTTATACTTATGATATAGCTGTAAGTAGCCATGCAACGGGAAAATGGCCAATATAAGTCTCTTCCACTCAAATATGTTAACCTACATCCGTAAAAGTATGTGTAGACACATACTAAAAGAAGGCAGCTGTGCACAAAACCTTTATTATGTGGGAAAGTGCCTTCTCAGATCTTGGAATTGAATACTTCTCACCTGTGACATACAGTCAGGATTTAAATCTTCAAAGGTTAAAGCTAATACAACGGAAAGCATCATCAAAATGAGTCCACTGGCATAATACCAATTTTCACCATAATCAAGCAGCAGAGCTGTGTGCATAGCCATTACATAATAAGCTCTGTGCCCTTTATCCTCACCTCTGCAATGTATGATAGTAAACATTTTGAAGGCAGGGCAGACCACTACATGCATTCATGTTACTGAAAGACAGAAGCCTTATACTCATACACTTTTGTAACATGTCAGATTTCTATTACTGATAATCCAAGAATCCACAACCAGTCAGATGAACAAATTTGATCTAGATTCACAATTAAGTAATTCTACAGCTTAGAACAATCACCAGCAAGGAATTATTTCATTATACTGTAAAATGTCCTTGATTTTTCTAACAGAAGAGTAGAATAGATATATTTTTTTGGCATTTCAAAATGGATAACCACAAAATCTTTGGTTGAAAAGCCACAGTCCTCTTTATGAAACCGTATTTTTAAACATGGAGTAAGTCATAAGCAAACCACAGTACAACCACTATTCAATGCAGATACTAACACAGACTTTAGGAAAGCAATTCCTAAAAAAAAAAAAATAAGTAAAAATCAATACACTCAGCGAAAAAAAATATGTATTTGTCATAAAAAAAATCAGTTCCTTAATGTACGACTATAGCTTATTTTGCATTTAAAACATTACTAATATTCATTTTAATTAATCAATTCTTTCATTGCTGATTTACTTCTAAGATTCTGTGTCTACATGTTTTTTGTATACTTACTGTAAAATTCTGGATTTCAGCAGTGTTATATAAAAATAATTTAAGTGAACTAGAAAATGGTTTGACACTACCACACCGCTATGTTATTAGTATCATCATATTACTAGTACTGCAGAAAAGGAAAAAAACTAATAATTAATAAGGGAAATCTGTTGCAGATAATCATATTCAAAATGTATAAACACAAAAGAAGAGAGGCTGAGAATCATAAAATTTCTTGCATGAAAGGTGTTACTGAAATGTCAGAGAATGAAATGAATTTAACACATTCTCTCTGAACATCTGCCATTAAAAATGCAAGCATGCAGTATAATAAATAAAGAAAATGTTATCAAACTGCAATGAAGATTAATCTATATGTTTTCATGCTTATAGGGAACTTGTGCCAGGGGCATTTTATGATGCTGCGGAGAAGAAAAAGCCCTTCTGCTGCAACAAAAATACTTCATTAATAGAGCACAGGGTCAGTAAGTGCAATTATAATCCATTAGTTTATCAGATTTCTATGTAACTTCCTCAGTTATTTTCTGAGTAACAAGAAGTTGCTCTACAATAATTATTTCTACACATACTACTGAATACTTTTTACAAATTAGCAACTGCTAACTCTTGCAGTAGAAACATACCCTTATACAGACTAGTTTATAACAGTACCATAGGCTAGGAGGAATAAGAACAAATGAACAGCTGGATGTACTTTGGTGATGGAGAATGGCACGGGATTAGGAGAGGAAAAAAACTGTGAAAGCCACAACATATGAGGGAGAAATTGATAACAGCCAGAAAGACTATTTTTGATTTTGTTTATTTCTTGTTTGTAATTTAGACAACTTGGGTTGGCTTCAGACTATTTCAGAGAGGATCACAAGAGCTGTTTGTCAATTGATGCAGAAGGCTTCTAGCTAACCATGGGTCTGAGAATCAGAGGTGTAATGATTTGTGGGAGGTGGCTGTGAAGTCCCATTTTGCTATGTACTCAACAGTTGGGCAGGATAGCAGGATAGATATTCCTGTTTTGCTCAGGAATTGGGAGAACATGCTGAGCTGCCATACCAGTATGCCTTGACTTCTGGGAAAGCAAGAATCAGTTCTTGGTCAAGCAAGCATTTTCTTGAACATTTTCTATGTTCCTGCTGAAAGAACTCATGTTATACATGTGTCCATGGCTACCCTATCAATTTGCAAGGCTCTCCAGAGAGAGGTGGGAAAATGACACATAATTTTATTCAGTTTACTGTAATATGTGTGAAGGTTAGGTGGCATACGTCTTTGATATATATGTTTAGATGTACAGTCAACTCCTATAGATTTCTACTTTCACACACTGCAAGATTTTTCATTGTTTAGGTGCTCTAAGAGCTAGTTCAAGTCTGGTATTTCTCCTTTTGGACATGGATAATGGAGAAAACTGTCCTGAAAACAGTGAAAATACATCAATACTGCACATATTAAGAATCAATGATGTCCAGACCTCATTTAAAAAAAAAAAAAAAAAAAAAAAAAAAAAAGAACGGATAAGAAAATCACAGAAAGGGAATAAAATAGACTGTTTTCTTTGGGGTAGAAATGCTGATCCAAGGATGTTAAATCCTCAGACTGAAAAATGAAAGAAGAATATGGAAAGTTTAAAGAACAGAAATCATTTTCAAAAATCACACAGCTTGGAGAGAATGCTCAGCAACATCTTTCAGCTCCAAAAAATCAGGAGACATAACTAGGATTGGCAAGAGTAACTACTTTTGTTTAAACTTGGACATTGGAAAGCAAGAAGTTGTAAAGAGCAGACTTAGCTGAAGAGATTAATTTTAATACTTGTACATTGCCTCAGAGAAAGCTGCTTCTACACACATTTCTCTGACGTCTATTCTTCTTGTTTTGACTGGAGAGGACATGGGTTATAACTTGCTCTGTAAACAGAGTTCGGCATTGCAGCAACACAGACAGGTATTTATGTATTGTTTGTTCACACATCAAACACTGCTCACAACAAAACCAAAAAGGGGAAAACACAAAATGGCAGTTGGTGAGACAGGCCCTGTTATTATGGCTAAAGATGCAAAACAGCTCTCATTCTGCATGGAAAAGGTTCACAGATTTTGAAGACACATATTTACAAGCTCACTAGACGTAGTAAGAATTTTCCTAGCAGAAACTACTCCAATAGCCCACATTTGCAGGGATTTCATTCAAATCCTTCCATCAGCTCCTTCCCTGTTATCAAACAGTAACACTGAAATAAATTGCTTCACTAGTAATAGGAAAAACACATAATGAAAAGCAAAGGCTTGACTTATAAGAGCAGAACATCATGAATATAAAGAAGTACCCATATTATTAATTGTAAGGCTCATAAAGCTGCACAAATATCTTAATTATATCACCTCTCCATATTATATAATGAAACAGCATAATGTCAATTAACAGCTTCATTTTAACTTGACATAACACTCCTGTTCTTAAAAGTCTTTTTATAAAATCGCATTCCCTCCTAATAGTTGACTTGCAAGCACTCTAAAAACATTCTGTACAAAATTAAAAATAAACACCCTCATTTTCCTACCACTGTTGCTCATCACTACCACAGTATCTGTGAGACTTTATTTATAAAATAAATCAGCTTATACAAGCATCTTCTTCTTGTGTCAATGGGTGCAATGCCATTTGCAACATTCCTAAAGGCTGAGTGTTTGTTCTAGTTCTCTCAACTTTTTAATTAATTTGTTGCAGTATTCAATTCTGGGACAGCAAAACAAGGTTTAAATATCCAGTCTTTGATAAGGAAATGCTACAAAGAATAAGCTTGCTTTGACATATATTTAATAAGGAAATACTACAAAGACTGAACTCGCTTTGCCAATGTGTCATAAAACATCAAATTTTTGTTATCAGTTGCACTGTGGAGATACATGCAATTACTGAAACTATTTACTGAAAACACACTTGCTAATTCTGTAACTGTTAGTGACATGCTGTGCTGGGTGCTAGCTGGTGCCAACGCAGCTGCCATAAGCTCCAAGTCCAAAAAGGGGAAAGGAGAGGATTAAAGTATTATTCCTGTTTCCAAGAATAAAGTACTGTAAATGAGCTAGTCACTTGCTAGGTAATAATTTTCTGGTGTTTATATGGCAAACCTGCAAAGTGAATTGCTGTTGGCATCACCAGAGTTTACAAAGCTTAGGTACTGCCAAAATGCAGCTTCACTAGAAGAACTGCTCAAGTAAACATGGAATGGAAAGTCATTAAGTAAAATGAACAACAGCTAATTTCATTGTGATCGTATCAGGAACACGAAGTGTTTTTCTTTTAAACTTTGTAATCTGAGGTACAAAAGAACACACAGTGATCATGGGAAAATTAACAGCACATAGAACAAAATCCTGGCTATAGTTCATGTAGGAATGGAGTAACTTCTGCCAACTCAAAAGAATAACATGTCTCCTGTGCACACTGTCTTCACTAATACTCTCAAAGGAATGTATCTTAAGTCTAGGCATACATGAACACATCTGCGTTTAGTGCCCAACCTCACATTCCTTTTTTTTTTTCTTTTTTTCTTTAGCAGATAAAACAGGGAAACCAAGTTTTCTTAATTAAAATAGCTCATATCTTGTTTTCTTTCTACCTAAAAATCTACTTCTGTAGCTAGGATAGCATCAGCCAGCACACATCTGCACAGTAAGTTAGCAGAGGATATTCACCATTTCCAAGGAAGTTCTCAAGTGCTACATCACATGAAAAGGGGATTCTCTCCCAGTTATATATAATTCATAAACACTGGAATCTGTCATAGAGAGAAAAGTTCACAGGTTCACCGTTTGGTCAAGCTATTTTGTAACCAGATTTTTCTTCCCCGCAAATGCAGCCCACAGGAATCACAAAACTGACTTTTTTCTCTTTCACCTCACTGGTGTTCAGAACCTCTAGAACAATCCTGTGAACCTGCACGTTTGTAAAGAAAAGGAGTGAGTTTTTTGGGGAGAGAAAAATCTAAATTTAATAATTTAATAATTAGATGCATTTAATGAAAAAAAAATCTTCCTTCAATTTAATTCTATTGTCCTGTGTACAGCACAGGAAAATAAGGGATTAAAGGAGCTACCAAAGTCAAAGTATATGACTATGAATATTTTAGTATTTTTACTGAAAGATTGAGGGGAGGGGAAAAACACAGCTATGCAAAGCTTATGCTTTCAGCATATTTCTACGCTTTCTACTAACTAACATAATGGCTTAAACCTATTTTGTGATTTAATTCTGCAATACATTTCATTCTGATAGCTTTGACTTTTGCTTCTCTGTGATACAGATAATAGTTTCTTCGTGCAGACATTTTCAGGAATTGAAAATGTAGCACTTAATGACTAAAACTCATAATTCATCAGTCAGCGTGAACATGTCTTTTCCTCCGAGAAACATTACTCATGTAAAGAACTTTCCTAATTTAAATACTAATTTATGTTCAGATCTCAATTAAAGCAGCATCTGTTTGAGCTACTGCTGAAGAAAGAGGATGTATTGTAATGGTCTACACTGTACTATTCAAAAATACTATAAAATAACATGAGTCCGTTTGCAGTTTGGTGCATTTCCAGAAGGTATTCACTTAACTACCATAACTGTTAAATACTAAGGAACTATTAGAAGTCATCAAAATATGTTATAAATTAGGCATAATTTATAATAATAGTTATAAATAAACTACTTAAACATTAACTTTTCCCTGCACTCTCAACAACTATACATCCAAAGCACATCCACATATATAGAGAACTTTTGCTGGCATAAACTCTTTTTAGGTATCATTCGACTTCTTTTTCATAGACTTGTGCAGTCTTCTCAGTGTTACCAAAGTGAGATTTCTGCTGCCAGTTCGTTTTCATTATTTTTTTCATATCCCAAAGTTTTCTAAAGTACTTCTACTGACAACAAGGCACTCAGCCTGCTTTTACAGGTATTCAACCAGCCTTGTTTCTAATATATGTCTGACAATATTTCATTTCTCCCCTGAACACAAGATAGCTTATGCAAAAAGTTCAAGAAGAAGAACAAAATAGGACCATAACTCTACCCTAGAATGCTGCAAGTGGCTCCCTAATCTTAATATCTGGGCACTTTAGGCTGACCAGATACATACGACGGCAACAAGTTGTCCTGTTTTGATATTTTGTCATTCCCTAGCAAGAGCGCTAGTTTCTAACAGGTCTCTCTATTCAGCCTCAGCCATAGATAGACTCTACAGAACACTGTATCTATAAGATGTAGGGCCAGAGCCAGAAAATTCATTACTGAACATGTATTTTACATCACTTTTCATATAGTACACTGCAAAATGCTTCAAATTAAAGAATAGAGCTCATCTGTGCCAAAACATATCTCAAAGGGAGTAATTAGATTGTACATACTCCTTCCTTTGCTTCTTATTGTGATGCTCACTATCTCACAATGCAGTAATACTGCACAGTTATTCTTAAACTCAAAATTAAAGGATTTTTCTGGTTTCTGTGAAGTACCTTTTTAAAAACTGGATTACAAAAATAGTACTGTCAGAACTCTAAATTTGTTAACACAAAATACCCTTTAATTTATTTCCAGCCAATCAAGTGTTTTAATATTTATTTTTCTTCTTAATTGTTCTTTAGTCAGTCAGTACACCAGCTTTTTCTCCAGATATCCAGTTAGCACAGGAAACAGAATAAAACCTTGATCAGAGGATGCATGAAAATCACTTCAAGTGAACAGTGGGCCTAACAGACTGACTATAATTCTTTCTAGAGGGGATGGGGAACAGCACTTACCCTGCTGACTTCTTTAGGAGTCGATTCATCTGTGAGGAAACAAAGCAAACAGTTAGGCACACCTGAAAGTTTCTGCACTGAATGAACAAGATATTGTGATTCAAATAACTGTTGCACTTTTGTACGAAAAATTTCTAATATAATTCTGTAAAGTATCATTTAGACTGGAGTGTATTTAAAGTCTTGAACTCCAAGACATATTTGACACAATTGATTAAGACACAATTGATTAAAATTAGGATAAAGTATTCAACACTTCTGTCCTGTCTTACTAAAAATACAAAGTTTCCTATATTCTGTAATTCAGTTCACAGGTCAACTGAACAAAAGGGTCATGTATAATTCTCTTACATCTATATTCCAATACACTGAGACAACTGAAACCATTTCTCATCTTGAGAAGTAAAGGCTCTTTACTACCAAAGATACACCAATGATGCCCTACATATATAAGCAAATTAGTGATTACGCTGAGATTTCCTGTTTGGAAGTATTCCTGTTGAATACTCTGTATGTGCAAGAAAAATCTTTTAATTGTAAGACTATGAGAATATCACTGCAGTCACATCATTGCATTAAATGCATTTCAATGCATTAAAAACACAGAAATTACAGACATATCTATGCTACCATGTCTTTTGTTTCAAATGCAGACTGTCACACATTTGTGCAACTTAAATATGCACTGATAATCACAGGTGCAATAACAGAGCTTGGACTAAAAGACTGCATACTATTTATACAAGAATGCATTTACCACAGGAAGTTTCAGCTCCTAGTTCAACCACACCAAAAGCAGCTTAAATTCATCCTTCCCCTCCAGTTGTTTATGCCTTTTTGAAAATACAAAGAGACCTATTTGTATACTTTTCCTTTGATAGAAGAAATGGAATTAGTAAGTTTTGCAAATGAATTTTAAGTCATCAAACAGATTTAATCTTACAGAGAAAGATAATATGTTTATTTCTGTTGGACTTATTCATGCATATTTGGATACTTCTCTAGAGAAGATATATCTCTGTTAAATACAGACATAATACCATGTAAGCTAC
Source organism: Perdix hodgsoniae (assembly GCA_035772895.1). Classification (NCBI taxonomy): domain Eukaryota; kingdom Metazoa; phylum Chordata; class Aves; order Galliformes; family Phasianidae; genus Perdix; species Perdix hodgsoniae. The sequence goes on along the minus strand of JAPSGF010000056.1, from coordinate 3,073,847 downwards.
TTAGTATCAGCTGTATTTTTTCCAAAATGAACTCCAAGTGAGGAATATTTGAGAAGGGCACATTTACATGTGTAAAAAACATTACTCATATTTTTGGAGATCCTCAACAATGCAATTTCATAGGCTGAGCAGAATTTTACAAATGTAAAATACCCAACATTATGCCTCCTATACATATATAATGCTGCATTTTTGCTTGTATAATACAAGCCACACCCATGTGCAACTCATGCCCTGCAATTAATGGTTAATTATTTTACTACAAAGAAAAAATGCAATTAAGATGTTATATAAAGGTAAAATATTAAACCACCAAAAATGTATGTATTTTGCTGGATACAGCACATGGAAATAGAAAGATATCATTATGTAAAAAAAAAATAAAATCTAAAAATGTATTTCATTCTGTGAAGAAATTAAAACAGTCACACAGATCAGAAAAGAAAACATAATACCCATGATACTCAGTAAGGATAAACCTCATGGAAGAATTACCAGAGACAGTATTTTTTCAGAATCAAAAAGATAAAATTGATATACCATTCTCTCTCTTCCAGAAGAAACATAAAAAGTGTTTGGAATGTTCGGTGTTAGAATCATAGAATTATACAATTATCAAGGTTGGAAAAGACCTCCAAGATCATCTAGTCCAACCATCCACCTCACCACAACCTCCTTACAGGCATTTGTAAGGTTTCCCCTGAGATTTCTCTCCACACTAAACAACTGCCAGTTCCCTCAGCCACTCCTCCTAAGACTTCTGCTCCAGAGCCCTCATCAGCTTCACTGCACTTCTCTGGACACACCCTAGGGCCTCCATGTCTTTCTTGTAGTGAGGGGCCTAAAACTGAACACAGTACTCAAGGTATGGCCTTGCCAGGGCTGAGCACAGAAGGATGATCAACTCCCTGCTCCTGCTGGCAACACTCTCTCTGATACAAGGCCAGGATGCCACTGTCCTTGGCTTCCTGGGCACACTGCTGGCTCATCTTTAGCTGAGTATCCACCTACACCCCAAGTTCCATTTTTTCCACAAAGTCTTCCAGTCACTCTTCTCCAATCCTGTAGCAAAACCTGGGGTTGTTGTGGTCAAAATGTAGCAGTGGCCATGTGGTCTTGTTCAACTTCATCCCAATGGTCATAGTTCAGCCATTCAACCTGTCCAGATCCCTCTGCAGAGCTTTGCTATCCCCAGGCAGATTGACACTTCCTGACAACTTGGTGTCATCTGCAAACTTACTGAGAGTGCACTCAATCCCCTTGCCCAGGTCATTAACAGAAACTAAAGAGGACAGGCCCCAGTACGGACCACTGGGGAACACCACTCATGACTGGTCATCTGTTGGATTTAACCGTTCACCACCACTCTTTGGGCTCTGCAAGAGTGTGTCTGCCCAAGCCATGGGCTGCCAGCTTCTCCAGGAGAATATTGTGGAAGACAGTGTCAAAGGCTTTTCTGAATAAGACCACATCAACAGCCTTCCCCTCATCCACCAGAAGAGTCACTCAATCATAAAAGGAGATATACACTAGTGAAGTTTACAATTCAATGATTATGAATATATGGGAAAAAAATGGAAGACGTTGTTAGGGGAATGCAGTGTAGGAAGCAACCCTATCTTTCCAGCTACCTTACGCCAGGTACATGCAGTAAAACCACTGGAACAGCAGACTTCCTCCAAATAATTCTATTAGTGAGTTCCCCTAGCCAAAACATGGAATCAGGTAAAAACTGAAACTAATGGGGGGGGGGGGGGGGGGGGG
>JAPSGF010000056.1:3037736-3071983 GCA_035772895.1 Perdix hodgsoniae | reverse complement strand
ACAAACAAAACAATACACAAGAACTCTAAAACGAGACACACAAAAAAAACAAGAAAAAAAGAAGGAGAAGGGGGGGGGGGGGGGGGGGGGGGGGGGGGGGCTGAAGAAAAATAGCCTTAAATTGTGTAATTATTTATTTTAAAAGCCATAATTTCTGTTTGTTTAAAAGGTACAAATACGCTGATATCAGGCTTGTGAATCAATTTCCCACTCTGTAGGAGATTTTAAAGAAACAGTATAAACATTAAAATAAATTCAAAGTCATTAAGTATGTTAATAAATAGCAGCTTGCTATAGAGTTAATCTTCATATAAAAGAAAAAAATAGTCTTTCTTGAACATAAAAGTCCCTATTTATTACGGCAAATTGTGTGGAAAAAACAGACATGGGAGTCTTCATAGCATCTCCACTGAGTGAAAAGAACAACCTGTGAGAAAGTAAGGGTTTGCAAAAGGAATCATCCAGATGCTCCAGCCATGGAAATTTTTCATTTGGAGTTCACTTTTTATTTCAATACAAATTCAATCAAATACACAAATGTCACTGCTCCCCTGCCATATGTCAGCAGAATTGCAATTCACAGAATTTAAGAGGATGACATTGATTTTTAATGATACCTGACAATATTATTAGCAAAGAGTAGTACCAAAAATGTGAGTGATTTAGATCTGCAACATCACAACCAGATATAATTTTGTGACTTAAAAAGACAGGTACTTGTTGGTAATCAATCAGAAGACCCCCATTTAGCTGGTAATATAAAACCTATTACGTATACGTCTTGTTAATGTGAGCATAAATGCTCACTAATACTACAACTGAAAAAGCAAGAAACTATAGGGAATGGAAATAAATATAAGGGGTTTCCCACCAAGTATGCAGACAGACCAAAACCCTTGCAGCAGCAATGATGCCCATCTTGCCCCATAGCAAGCCAAGTCCAGTCCAGTAACATCGCAGGAAATGGTTCACTCTCTGAGGGTGTAGGGGTATTTTAAATTGTGTAATATTTCATGCAAAGAGAAAAATATATATTAGCTTTGGCATATATAGAATCTCATAATATATTACTATGCATGCTCTTCATTTTTTTCAAACAAAGGTAAATGATCATCTGAGAACTTCAAGATGCTACGACAGTAGAGACTGTAGTCATAAAGAGGATTTAATTCAACATCTCTGATAAGATATTGTGAAGCATTTATCACAAAAAAATAATCCTAATGCCCAGTAAGTTTTATCACAGGAATCTCTTCCACAAAACCAATGTTGTACTTTCTCCCTGATCTAACACTGTTCTTTATTCTATGTCGTTAAGTACTAGTGCTGATCCACCATCACTGATGATGACAAACTATTTCTTAGGATTAATTCTCTTTACAAGATCCCAGATAGCATACCCTCCCATTTTCCCAAGGAATGTTTTCCCATACAGCAGATGTCAGATTGACCTAATACCTTTTCTCTTAAAAATTTGCTCTAGGCTCCTTTTCCCTCAGCTAATAAGACATAAGTTGTTTTGAATGTAATTAGACCAACATAAATATCTTTGCTGACTTTCTTCCATGTGAAGTCATGCATCTGTATGTCAGAAGACATTCTATGCTGATAAATCTACAGCAACAAAGGACTACTATGACTGCCATGAAAAAAAGTTTACCACATTTAATTTAGTAGAAGAGTAGTGGAGTAGAAGAGCATCATATTAGTTGGTTAGTCAATTTTAAATGCTATCTACATCTGGCTTTTTATGTCTCCACTGAAATTGCATGATCTTAGCTGAGGGTGTATCCTAAAATGACAATTATCACATACACATAACAAAAATGTTAAAACTGTTAAGGTTAAATGTTAAAAGAAAATTTCTTGCTTCTTAGTGAAGAGTCTCACCTACAGTACCTGGATAGCTCTCCTGACATTCAGCTATCTGGATTCATATCACAATTTAGATGCACTTACAAAGTAACTTAATAGACAAACTAAATTAGACAGTTTGTTTAGACAAAAACTTTGACACTGAAAGTAAATAACCATTAATATTGATCCCTAGTAGCTCATGAGGCTTCTTTCCTTGAAACACAACAAAAAGTGCATTCAAGCTTCTTGACATCAACAAAAAAGTCAACATTTTTAAAAGTTCTTGAAAAACAGCCCAAAACAATGCTCAGTTCATCTTTTTAAAAACAACTAGCTAACATGGATCAGAACATAAAAAGTAATGAACCAAGACTTCACTGCAGATGATATGGACAAAAACTCATTGCCTGTCACATGTCCTAAACTCTTCTGCATACAAGCAAACAGGCCATTACACAAAGTAGGAGCTAGAAGACAGTGTGTCTGAATTCATTGGAGATAATAATATGCTCAATAATAAGCTCCATGCCTTCTATGAACTTAGCCATCATGGAGCTGATGAAATACTTGTAACCATTTGGTTGGCAGAAATTTGAACATGAGTCAACTTACTCAGAAAGTGAGAAAGGCTAACCAGCTAACCAAATCCTGGGGTGCATCATGCACAGAACAGCCAGATGGTTGAGAGAAGTGATTCTCCTGCTCCACAACGCACTGGTACAGCCTCACCTTGAGGACTATATACAGTTCTTGGTGGGGGGGCAGGTTGAAGGCACCTCAGGAAAAACCATGTTGGAACCTGGTCTCTGACCACACAAAAGAAACTTAGTAATTTCTACCACTAAAGTCCTTCACCAAGACAGTCCACAATTGTGCATTATGATAATTAGTCTATGACTTAAGGTCCTATCTCTTAAGCTCCTATTCAGCATGACTGTTGAATACAGAGACTGTTAACTTGGTTAGCTCATCTATCTTACCAGTCAATGAGCTGCAGTCATTGTCTATTAACAGAACACAGCCACTAGACAACAGGCTGACGACCACAAATAGCAATTTAGAGGGTTTTTTTTCATGCTTATCAGTTTATAGATCCACTTTCTTGGCTGTATCTACCATTTTTCTTGCCTAATAATCAATTTTGCATGGCATTTGCCACACTAGCTGCTGTAGGCAATCTTCTTTAAAATGGATTAAAGGTCTTGCAAACACACAGTGGAAGTCTCATGCCCAACAGTAACAAAATTTCAGTAGCTCTCATTACATTAAACTCAATTTTTTCCTATTTTTTGGCCCCATAGAATTTTCCTGGCTGCCACATATAAGGTGTCCTTGAAGCTTACTGCTATTGCTGCATCTCAGAAATAGCATTAACACTACTAAGCTATTCTTCCACTACTAAGTACAGCTGTTCCTTCACTTTTGAATGTTTCAAACGTACTGTGCAAAGCCTGAGGCTTTACCGTACTCCGCAGATGTTTTCAATGAGATGGAAAAAATTACCTTGCTGTTGGCTTCAGTGCTACTCAGAATACACCTTAAACAACTCTAGTGAAATCAATAGAAATGCTCCAGCATGCACTGGAAACCATCAATGCTTCTATGTATTTAATGTCTCAGTATTCCTGTTATGTATAGTAATCCTGAGTTAAGAGATCATAACAAAAGAACACTACTTGAAGCAGTTCCTACAAAACACCAACAAACTGAGAAAGCTACACTCTTAGTCAAATGGAAATTTTAAACATGAATTATCATGCATATCCTGGAAATTGCTGCACTACTTAGTTTGGTGGGTTCATAAGCAGTCCATAATTACGTTCTCATGACTGATAAGCCATCCGCAGGATTTTAAGCAAAAGCGAGTCCTCCTCCTTCCCAAAATCAAATACATACATCCTCCATTCACAGAAAAATGTGGCAAGGACTGGGATCAAAAACTGCACACAGTTCAGTGCTGTGAAGTTCCCATCCCTGGCATGGAATGCTGTTTCAAAGGCTTAGAGTCCAAATGAGCCAAGGAATTTCTACAGGCTCACAGTGTCTCGAGCAAGAAATACTGCATGCAGTTCAGTAACAGAAAGTAGTAATTTTACATTTGTTAACAGCAAGCACTTTGTGTAAGCCTTGAGGAAATAAGCCAGCCAGACACCAGTTTGCTTTTAGTGTGACTATACATTTCTCCCCCCTAAATTCTATTTTGTTCTAATCCCAATCTTTTTACTTTTTGTAATCTCATCACTTTCTGTTTAGAAATGGGGGAATGGAGTCATGGGGGGTTGTTGATGTTGTTTCATTTTATTGCTGCTAGGAAAAAAAAGAAGAATTTTCAGATTCAAGAGCTTATTTGCTATACAGGAACTAAAAGTCAAACAAGAAACTCCTGTCTACCTCATTTTCTCCTTTCTCTCTGAATACACTGAAAACAAACCCAGTGTCACTGAACTTCCCAGTAAAATCCTCAACATCTGCAGAAAAATCAAGACTGAGCAGTTTTCCTCTCTTTCAACCAGCTGACAAAGGAAACAAAAGAAATGCCCCAGAGGAAAAGTTTGCTAACGTCATCAAGGGTAAAGGGATCATTAGCGTTAGAGATGATAGGTTACCACATGGGAGGGAGCACTGATCCGGTGAAACATTTTTACATCAGGGAATCATTTCAGTCCCTCTGAAGACACCCTACTGTAACTACAACATACGTACATTTATATTATAGATTTATTTATTTTACCCTGGAGACTGAAAACTGAGAAACTGAGAAAATGTTCAAATTAATCTGAATAATAGTGACAGCAAAGAAGTGACAGCATAAAATTTACAAATTAAGCCTCTTTGCTTGCAAGAATTTCAGCTGATTTATTTGTAAACATAATCAAGCTCTCGGTAATGGTGTGTTGAGCTCTACAGTATAATGATGTGCAGGTAATTCAGGATTTTGGAGTCTTTGGAAAATGACATGTTAAACAAATACAGAAAACATAGTGGAACTAAGACAAGATTGAAGTATTTGCTACTTATCAGTACACCCACTACGAGTGAAACATTTTGCTTCCAAGGGGGGGGGCTGTTAGAACAAAAAATAATCATAACTTAAGTGAGTGTAAAGGAACAAAACATATCCTGAATCATACACAGCTCTCTGTGAAAGGTAATGACTAGCACTGAATCTCTAAACTACATAGTTTTACTAGGAACAGACTTATAATAACACATACCAATAATCAAAAGGAATTATGCAAGAAAAACTCAAAAAGTAATAAAGAAATTTATCTTCTTGGCTGCTGTACAAACAAACAAAAAAAAGGGGAAAAAAAAAAGGAAAAGAAAAATCCGAGTCATTTGTGGAGTTCAGTATTCTTACACTAGCATTTCAATGAATGCAAAATAGTTAAGTAATCCAACTGTGAGTAGGTGTAAAGATTCACCACAGCTCAAGCAACAATGACAATCCACTAAACTGTGGGGATTCAGTCTCTTGTGAGCCTATAGCATAACAATACTTTAGATCAAACTATAGGCAATGAAACTTTTGTGTAATGCCTGAAATTACTGCTGAAGGTTCTAATATTGGACAAGATTACCAAAACACATTGTAAATATGTGACACATACCAGTTGTTTCTGACTGAAAACAAGAATTTTCCATTTTTATAGGCCTCCAATTCAGCCTTGTATATACCTCAAATACACTGTGACAGCCAACATCAGGCACTTGAGTAGCACAGCACATTGCAAACTTGCAGCACCTAACCTAAGCTCACACTCACACATCACGAGTTATGCTCATTAAGTATCTTGGTACATCAGCATTCAAATCACTCAGTCCTTTCATTCACTAACAGGCTGAACCCTGTCCTTAGTGGAACAGTGACTTTCTCATATCTGAATCTGCCAGCATGTTCTCATGCTCCAGCTAGGTCAGTGAAACTACTGCATACCAATTTTAAGCTCACAGACTGTGGCACAGCCTTCAAACAGAGGTCTGGCTGCACTATAATGCACAGGTGGTTGCTCCATTATAAGTAGCTGACTGAAACATGCAGCCATAGGCAAGGGAACATGAGAGAGACATCGTGAAAGAGACCACCCCATTTTCATAGGCTGCAAAGCAAACTTACCTCAGATACATAACTACAGACAGAACTGATCCCACTGGCATTTTCAGAAGAAATTCACTATTCACAGACCACCTGACACTCAGAAATCAAGAAAAATGAGGAAGAAAATGTAGAAACATCCAAAATACTGCACATACTTTACTATGAGAGTGGTGAGATGCTGGAACAGGCTGCCCAGAGAGGTTGTGGGTGCCCCATCCCTGGAGGTGTTCAAGGTCAGATTGGATGGGGCCCTGGGCAGCCTGGTCTAGTATTAGACACGGAGATTGGTGGCCCTGCCTGTGGCAGGGGGGTTGGAGCCTGATGATCCTTGATGATAAGATCCCTTCCAACCTGGGCCATTCTGTGATTCTGTGAAATACAGATGCACAAGCTTTGTGCGAATGAAGAACTAGATGTGTTCATGTAACAAAAAATTACATTCATGTGCTTTTTTATTTAACTAACAAAATCTAATGCAGATGGTAAATTAATTGAAATACTAATAAGAACTCAGTGAATATATAAAGAAATCAGCTGGGAAGCTAATAAACTATATCTAACACAGCAGTAACACGCAGTGAAAGTACAGCTTCTCTCAGTGGAATAAAGAGAACCAGAGCCAACTGTACCTCTTCAGCATGGTTGAAGTTCCCACCTGCTGGGATAAGGAGCTCTATCTCCCAAATTATCAATCTAAGAGAACTACTAATGATCACATACTGAGCACAGGCAACCAAGTGAGAAATCTATTCCCGCAAGTATGAAAAGGGTAATTCATAATCTAAGTCCCTTCTCCCCATGCGTTCAAAATAGTTTTGAAATACTCATATTTTGTCATTTACAACATCACTCTTCCCAACATCCTTCATCAGGCCTTCTGTCAACACTGACATGAAATTCTTACATAAGCAAGTACTATTCAACTACCTGGAACAGGAAACTGAAAATACAATTCAGTGATGGAAGTGCTCCAGCACTTCATATTCCGCATTTACCTAGCTAGGGACCCTAAAAGAACTGCTTTAGTTAATCTGTTTGGATCTCACACTCATATAGGCATACATCCAGACCATCTGACTTCCACAGGCAATGTTCCTGCTATATTCAAGAATTAACAGACTGGGTCATTTGTTTTGACACCTAATTGTAAGAGAGAGATTGACCTACCAAACTACGCCAAAGAGAACAGTTTAATAACTACACAACAAGCTAGTATTTCAAAAGACTAACATTAAAGTAATCAAATAAAGAAAAACTGAAAATAGAAAGAAGAGCCAAAGAAGAGAGCTTCAAGACAGAGTTGTAGAAGAGGCAAATACAGGAGATGGGGACAAAGATGATGGCGTGATCAAAAAGACTGGACAAAGACGGTACTAGTGGTGCTCTGCTTTACCAGCCTGTCTAGTGTAAATTTACTCTCTGCCATGGTAATAAGGTTTACTTTAAAAAGTAATATTGAATATTACTGATTGATCAACTTAATTTCATAGAAAGAAAAAGAAAGTAGTACATGTAATACAGAAAATAAGATTTGCCTTAATATATGTATATTTTTATTAGCAAATAATGTTCACTGTCACTGTAAAAAAAATATATATATATATATATATATTCACCGCCAAATGAAACAAAAGTGTACAAAAATGCAGTCTATAAAAAAGGAATTTGTTCTCCAGAGTAACTTCCAAGTTTCCTGATGCACTCTGAGCCTGAGTTCTACTCAAATGATTTCAAGGCAGGCAATCTACAAGACAGCTGAGAAGCAGAAGCCAGCTGGTTTTGCTACACTCACATTTCTTTAAAAACGTATGTGGAATTAGTAGTATGATACACAAAAGGAACAATAAAATTTCATTACAAATAATCCCCACAGAAAACTTGCACTTCTTCTCAGAGGTAATGTTCCCAGAAAACAAACAAAAGGTCAGCCAAATGTGCCTAGCACGCATGTGTCAATGGTTTTAAATATTGTTCCAGACTAGCTTATTTGCTACCTGAGAAATATTTTATTTGCTGTTCTCTTCACCATCTTGAATTATTAGCCTACTGAGGATTTACCGAGGAATTGCGTGATTCATAATTGTTTGTCTTCCTATTGTCTGTCTTCCAGCTACAGTAACATCTTGACTCAGTCGAGTAGTAATTGTTAGTGTTCCAATTTATTTGAAAAAAAAATGCAAATTCCTGTCACCTTCAAAATGTGACAAAATGGGTTCAGTATAAAAAGAGATAGATAACACACAGGAAATTTAGCTTTCACTTCAAACTATTAGATATCTATTCCCATATGTGTTGATTTATTCAGACATACACCATTTCTCTGTCTCCAATTTTTATTAATATAATCTGCATTTTATCAAGATTTATCTCCTTTAAGCACCTTCACTGTTCTGAGATTATTTTATCCATTCAGTGTAACATCTCAGTTTTGGAAAGTCCTTTGACAACTCTGACAACTACATGGCTAATAATCCAAAGAGGGTTGTATATTACTTCAAAATGCGTGGTTTTCCATACTGTAAAGGATTGCTTGTTTTTTTTTGTTGTTTGTTTGTTTTTGTTTGTTTGTTTTGTTTTTTTCTTTTGTTTTTTGATGGAACTATAACTCAAATCGTACCCAATGTTTCATCAACATATGCCTATTATGGAACCAAGTACAACTGATTCAATCTCTCAGTTACAAGATCTGAAACTATTTCTTCCCGAAAACCCAAAACAATCTGAAGAATTCCAGCACACAGGTCCACTCCAAGAAAAAGACAATTTAATCCTGAATAGCCACAGCTGTTCTCTCCCTACTGCATCCTGATGGCTTCAGCTTCCTGTCTTAAGTCAGCACCAGCTCTGGTATTATCATACGACAGGGCTCAGGCCACGCAGCCACAAACTGAACTGTAAGAGTGCTTTCATCTGCAGTAACTTAGTGAACTTTCAAAGCAATCTACAATTATATAGTTACAACGACCAATGCAAAGGAAAAGTCAGATGCACACACCTACAAGCTGGAACCTGAGAGTCTGCAGTTCAGGTTTAAATGATAAAGCCATTGGTTGGAAAAGGCATTCAAAATCTTCAAGTCCAGCCATAGTCTTGTTTAATGGGAACAAAGAGGAGGCTATGACTACTACTTGAACTGAAAGGACTCACTGATGTTTCAGTTTCTTAATGTTCAGGCTATTCAAGACAAGACGACTTCTGTCTACCAAAAGAACCAGAAATACTGGAAACAGCTTATCTTTGCTAAATTGATTTTTTTTCTTAAGTGCAACAACTCCCTTACACATAATAGTTTAATACAGAATTAAAAAAAGAAAAAAAAAATGCAATTTTGGTTATACTCAAGCAGGAGAGAGAGACAAATCCCTATTAGTGAAATGCAGCAGATGCAGAAAAGTCTAGATTGAATAGACTCTTCCATTTAGAGTATCTGATGATCTACATTGATTTCTATTAAACCGTTTCCTCTAGTACACTATTGGAAAGAATAAGATTTTTAAATATCTTTTAGATAGCAGTACAGCATATAAAAAAAGGCTTATGTAAGAATTCAAACTATTCTTAAATTTTGTTTGTTATCTTCTTAAATACTGTCGTTGACTATCATCTTCAAATTTTGAAACTCTGCTTTAAGGTACCAGATGAAAACAGATACATCTGGTGGCATCCCAATCCATGGCAGGAATCAGAGCAAAATGATCTGCAAGGTCCAACCCAAAACAATCTGTAATTCTAACAAGACATACTACTGAGCAGATTCACTTGGTCCATCCTACATTTAAATGGTTTAGGACTGGCACTTTAGATGAGAACATTTTTAAGAACACTCAAAGGAGAGAGGGAATTAAAATTTACATTTAGTCTAACACCTAGAAGAAAACAAGCACAAAGAAAGAAGTGCTTTGATAGCACAATGATTTTATTATTCTAATTACTTATTTACACTGTACTGTTATCTTTACTGTTTTCTTTTACCATGACAACTCCAAGTATAGTGGAAAAAGTGCAAAATGGCTCCATAATTTACTTACGCTTGCTTGCCTGTCATACTACAGCAATGAAACTGGACACCTAACATAGCAGTGGCAGGGTAAAAAAAAAAAAAAAAAATTAAAAAAAAATATTGCTGGAGATTATAGTTTTATAAATACAGTTTAGAAATTAAATGAGCTAATTTCAGCTTTATCTTAGGAGAAATATGATTTATGTGGCTAGAGCAAATGCATTCCTGTGAATATCTAATGCAAAAGATTACAGTAAAATAAAAAGCTACATCTGAATGATTGCAAAGAAGTGGATGCACCCTACAGTGCTAAAGAAAGAAGAAAATAATAGCTCGCTTTCCAGTGGTAAGACTTGGCAGTCAGCCATATGTTACAGGCTGGGGTCTGTCCCCAAAGACACATTCATGATAGCAACATATTGGGAGGTTGATTAGAGTCTTAAGATTACAAAGAATAATCTTTCAATTTATGCTATCACCTAGTCAATGTTAGTCATAACCACATTGACATAATGTGATCCAAAGAAAACAGAGCACAACAAATGCTCAAGAAGAGTCATTGTAATGACGGAACTCTGTGTTCTTCTGCACAGCACCATTTTGCAATTCTCAAAACAAACAAAAAAAACCACAAAAAACAAACAAACAAACAAAAAAAAACACAACAAAACCCAACCGATTTAATCCTTCAGTTTCATTTTAACATACTGTCAATCGCTAAAGTTATTTTTTGCTCAGTGTATCATTTAATAAGAGTACCCCTTAATTTGACATAAGAAAGGATTTCCCATACCCTTAAAACAAGTACATAAGTATATTTCTTCTAGAAACTTTAGGTTGTCCATTTAATTTAATAGCTAATATTAATACAAATAATACCTGAATTGCACATAGAACTGGTTATATTCCAGAAATTATGTTGTTAAACACAAAAAAAATCCAGTGTAGTGCACTACCTGATCAGTCTAGCAATTGTTAGAAATGAAAATCCACGAGAAGATGAAAAATATTCTGCATTCATTAGAATGTATGAGATGCTAATAAAAAGGAATGACTCTTGAAAATGACAATCAACTATATACCATATAACATATACATTTTCCCTTTTCCTAGCCTAAGTGCATTTACTCATCTTTTGTACGTGTCTGCCCAGTGTAGCCCCAAAGGGCTCAAGGTTCATTACATCAGGGTGCCCTTAAAGACACCATTTGATAAAACCACTTGATACTCTTAAATTTACTGGGCATATAGCCAAGTATGTTTACAAAAAAACTGACAGATATAAGCATGTAAGTTGTTTTCTAAGGTTCTCTAGTGACTAAGCAGCTCAATTTATGAATTATGCTGGAATGCCTTTGAAACAAGAGTTTCATCTTCAGAGCAGTAATTTTTCTAGTAAATGTTAAACCTAGTAGCAGAAAGTTTAGAAGATTCTAAACCAGGTGAGGATTTAAAAATATGATAGTTCTTCAGGCATAGATTCAGTAGGCAGGAGTAAACACTTAGGCAATGTCCATTTCTTGAACTCTGTATTCTTCCTATACAGTATCTTGTTGGCCAAAATTACATACTTCACTTTCAGATGTGTTTTAGGACCAAAGCAATAGCTCTATATCATCATCTTGCATAAAAGAATCACTGTTCAACATGCATTCTCTGTGGTGTTTCAATTTACCTAAAGGAATTCAAGATTGCTTTTCTCTAGAAAAATGCATTTTGCTCTTGGACGAGCCTAGAATTTATGAATGGACTGGAGCGATGTGATTTCTTCCATCCTATTCTTCCAGCCTATACAGATGCTAGTGTTTAGAACTGAACATATATTTTGTGTAACCACTAGAAGGAAAATCTGATAAGATTAAAGATGTCAAATGAAACAACATTATTAAATATGATCTCTCTTGTGAGTAATCAGAGGTATTTTCAAGGCACAGGTAAGGCTGAGATATGACAAGAGGATTACTGGAGTAAGAACTGAAATTCAGTGCTGTTCTCCAGATTCCACATCTGTTTCCTCAAGGCAACACATGAGTTACCCAAGTCAGTTTTCACTGATTCCTCTTCCAAGCTTGGATCCTGAACATGATCTAAACCATTTTCAAATAACATAGTCACACCTGATGAAAATAAACAAATAAAAAAAAAAAAACCACAAAATTCACACACACAAAAAGAATGAAAGAGTAATAAAAAAATCCTAAAAAGAATTCCCTGTGTGGCTTGTGACAATTTTGATTCAAAAACATAGGTCACTGTGTAGTTACTAACTTTAAAAGTTGTTGTAATGAATCTCCACAAATGTTCTCCACTAAATCTATATTCACTGCCTAGCAAGCCCCCCAAAATAATCATGGAGTCAAATAATGATAGAATCAAGGAGGTTGGAAAAGACCTCAAAGATTACCCAGTTCAACTGTCCATCTACCACCAGTATTTCCCCACTAAACCATATCCCTGAGTAAAACATATAAACATTTCTTGAACACTTCCAGGAATGGTGACTCCACCACCTCCCTGGGCAGCCCATTCTAGCACCTGACCACTAACTTGGGAAGAAATTTTTCCTAATATCCAACCTGAATCTCCTCTGGCACAACCTGAGGCCATTCCCTCTAGACCTACTCCTAGTTACATGGGAGAAGAGGCTGACACCTCACCACAACCTCCTTTTTTTTCAGGCAGCTTTAGAGACTAGTAAGGTTTCCCCTGAGATTTCTCTCCACACTAAACAACTGCCAGTTCCCTCAGCCACTCCTCCTAAGACTTCTGCTCCAGAGCCCTCATCAGCTTCACTGCACTTCTCTGGACACACCCTAGGGCCTCCACGTCTTTCCTGTAGTGAGGGGCCTAAAACTGAACACAGTACTCAAGGTATGGCCTCACCAGGGCTGAGCACAGAAGGGTGATCAACTCCCTGCTCCTGCTGGCAACACTCTCTGATACAAGGCCAGGATGCCACTGTCTTTGGCTTCCTGGGCACACTGCTGGCTCATCTTTAGCTGAGTATCCACCTACACCCCAAGTTCCATTTTTTCCACAAAGTCTTCCAGTCACTATTCTCCAATCCTGTAGCAAAACCTGGGGTTGTTGTGGTCAAAATGTAGCAGAGGCCATGTGGTCTTGTTCAACTTCATCCCAATGGTCATAGTTCAGCCATTCAACCTGTCCAGATCCCTCTGCAGAGCTTTGCTATCCCCAGGCAGATTGACACTTCCTGACAACTTGGTGTCACTTGCAAATTTATTGAGGATGCACTCAACCCCTTTGTCTGGGTCATCAATGAAGACATTAAAAATAACTAGCCTCAATACCACACCTACTACATTACAATAACATATCTATTACTTTACAATATGCCTAGGGCACTGAATGAAGGCACTTCTTATACATAAGTATAATCCTAAAAAAAACCCACTTGAACAGAATTTATACAACTGCAACAATAACTTGCTGATTCTTTCCTTCATCAATCACCAAGATCTAACACCACTTTTAAACCAATTAATGTGATGCTTTGCAAAAAGCACACACCCCTTTCTCCTCCCACAGCCAAAACTCAATTATTTGTCTCATTAATTTCCTAATCCTTATACCTGATGAATGGAATTGTTTCCATCTCTTTCATTTGCCCTACTTAGTAAATTACAAATCAAATGAAACTACAGCATTTTGAAGTGTGGGCCAAACCACTTTCTTAGCTGAAAAATGAAATAAGCAAACAGAACATTCAATTTTTGCATTAAAAGCATAAGTGTTGTTTTGTGTTAGTGCTTTTCAGTGAAATAAAGATAAAATTGCTCTTTTCTTCTGCAAGTCAAAGAAGACTTGCTGTCTTCAATTAGGGATACCTTTGCATAAAGCAGTTTGGAGTGGAGAAGAAAGTAATTTTGCTCAGTACTGCAGGCAAGCAACATGAATCTGGATAAGTTGTTTTCTCCAAAGGAAGTTAAAACTGAAAAGTCCTCTGGCAACCTATCTAGAATGTTCCATAAACAATGTTATGAATGATTTTTATTTTTTTTTAAAGTATATTTGAATGTGTTACTAAGTCAAGTTGACTCACAATTCTAACAAAATCTCCTGGAGAGGCAAGCAAAAGCATAATGATAAAAGAGGCTTGGCCCTACTCTGTTGTAAGTCCATCTACCTTTTTACTGTCTATGACATTAGCTAGAAACAGCTCATTATAAAAGCAGTATGAAGATACTATGCTACACAAAAAGGAGAAAGCACACAGCGTATAGGCATGAGGCAAGCTTATTCTAGAATGTCCTCAGAGCAATCAAAGACTTACAAATTTTCTCAGCTGGATGCTGCATCAGGATCATAGTATGCAACAGCTCTTGATGAAATATTTCTACCTTGGAATGTGTCTAATCAGTTTTTGAACCCATTTACATTTTTAACATCTGAAATATCTTACGCTAATGAGTTCACAATTTAGGCATGTGTTGCATGAAAATGGATGTCCTGTTGCTTCAAATCTGCAGCCAAGTCATTCTGCTGGTTGCTCTTTTCATCTTCTGTCATGAAGAAGGTACACAATCAACTCTAACTTGTCTTCCCAATGACAGAAATAATTATAAAACATCAGCTACAATACAAGTCTTTTGTGGATTGAAAAGTCTCCCTGTTTGGCAGCTGTGTCATGGAAGTTGTAAATGTAAAGATAACAAGTAAGGCAGACTTTATAAAGGCTTAATAGCATTATTGGAAGCATGCGGCTGAACTGACTTAGATGCACTAGCTAGTGCAAAGAATTCAGACCTTTCTAACTTCCATACACCTAAACAAAAAACCTACATACAGGAGAGCTGTAATCACAGTAAGCCTACATACAAGAGAGCAGAAATCTTCAGACATTAGAAGTCCATCCTCAGATATCATATATTCAGATCAATAGATTTAAACATCTTCATTAAGTTTATGAAGAACAGAAATTAAACAGTACTACTGATAAAATATTAATCTTAAAGCAACTAACTCTTTTTCAGGGTTTCAGACTCATACTCAAAGAAGGAGGTCTTTCAAATGAAATTCAACTGGCACCAATTTTGTAACCTATTATACTTTTCTCAAAATCAGCTTTCTACTGAGCTTTAAATATTGAACAGAAAAAAAGACCATCTCTTGCAGACACAGAGATTCTATAGTCTCCTGCTCCATAATGGATAATCACTCATTTCATTCAAATTATCAATCTGATTAAAATAATTAAACATAATTAAATTCAGTGTGCTGTTATCCAAGCACATTCTCTATCTGCAAAGCCAAGTGAAGTGGTTCTTACCATCCTCACACAGTGCTAGTCAAACAGTTCATCGCCTTTTGTCAGTGTGATGGTAGAATTGCTAGCTCATCGCATACTGGATCAACAAATATATGTAAATTAGAAGAATACTTCCTTTCTTGCCTGCTTTTCTGACTTTCAAAAATATAGATTGTAGACTTCTATCCATCTGAACATCTTTGTTCTATGCGTGTTCAGAAGGTGAAGTTACCTTCTGTGTAGTGTGTTTGAAATTCAAATTAATTACGGCTTTCCAAAATGACTTAATGTTGTTTCCCACTTGGCTCTATCTGGCTGAATTATCTATCCCTTGCTAAGCACTAATAGGGCTGATTTTTCTAAAATGTTTCCAGCTCCTCTTGAGTTACATCAGCTAATTCAGGGCTAGGCCTAAGGTAACAGAGAAAATAAGGCTGCAGGCTGGGCTAGACCAACAATTTACTAGTGCCTGGTACATTTAGGACACTTGGCATGCTTCAGACCCTGTCAACTTTCTCTCTCCCAAAAACACATATAGGCTTCATTCAGAGGACTACCACATGCCCAGGATAATTCTAAGAGTAGTATGGATGTAGCATCCTATTTGCAAGAGTTCAACAGTTTTACAGTTCAGCCTTGTTGTTATATCTTGTACCAAGCAACTTGGTCTCTGAAAAAAAGATCAGCCAAAACTGAATTTATCCACTACTTTATTTTTCAATTACTCAGCTTTATGAGATTATTTTCAGAATCCACATATATGGTTTTAATTTTTACTATATCTGAGACCTGATCATCCTAGCATCATCAGTTTTTTCCAAGGAGCTTAACAAAATACAAATCCTTCTCAGACTACTGAAAATTGTTTAAGTGTTTACATACTTTATTTCCTAGGTTTTAGAGATGTAGAAACTACAGGAATTTTTTTTCTTTAATGCCTCCGTCTTTAACTGTCATTGAAGAAAGGTCATCTCAAAACTTAGTGTGTTTTTTTTCTTCTAAAACTTGATTACAAAGTTTGAACCAAGAAGCCTTCATCCGTATGCCTAGAAATCTATACAAAGTACCCGAGTGACGTTTGTGATGTAAGTCTTCCTTGAACAGAAGTTTATGGCAGCTATGAACAGAAGTTCATTTTTGTGCAATGTCTCCTCCCTATAACAAATGTAATCGAGTATCATCAACCTGAAGCAACCACTTTGGGAAAGTACAGCAGCAAATCAATTGGAATAAAGTCATTCTTAAATATTCATACATTCATTCATAAAATACTGGAAGGAAAAAGAAGAACAGTAGGAAAAAAAAAAAGTATGCTGTCATATTATAATTTAGTTGCCAGAATTTATTTCACTGTACAAATTTCATATTGTTTGTATAGTGTATAGGACCATGTTACCTCTTCAATACACTTGATCTACCAATGGCCACTTTGACAAATAAGTAAATACCCTATGTCTCATCATGAAAAATACTCTCAAGTATGTGCACTAAATCTGACAGACAAGGACAAGACAACTGGTCAAAGGCTCCTTCTAATTACAGATACTCGGTAGGGTAAGGTAACTGAATTATCATCATCATTAGATAAATCACTACAGGATGACAAATGGAAAGCCCATACTTTGGATAGACTAATATCTGGTGCCTTACTCTTCTGTCTTTACAATGAGTTCAAAGTCTTAAGACAACAGATACGTTTTAGAGGCCAACTTGATAAGGAAATGTTTCCCTAGCAACCAGTATGCCATTAAGATGAATACCTTTATTCACTTCCACCCACAGAAATATAAAATCATCAATTTTCAGAGTATAGAATAATCATTAAATCAACTAGCTATCTCCAAAGAAAAAATATGAGTTCTCATTCATTCCCAAGCTTTTCTGTGCTTTCTAGAAGATTAAGGAGATTGCAGATTTTTAATAGATAAAATATGATACCCTATGGATAGGGTATCAAGAACATTGCTGAACTAAGTTTTCACTACTGAAACATTGAAAACATTCAGGAAGGTTACTCATCCTTCCTCTATGCACATGCAGGATAAGAGGCTATCAAACTTCATGATGACCTGCTTGTGCTTTCTACTCACCAAAGACATCAATTTCACTTAGTGGAAAGTACAAGCAATGAGAAGATACATAGCTATTTTACTTTTTTTTTTTTCTATATCCTTGCTGGTCAATTTGTGATTCCAGGCCCTGCTGGCTTAAAATTTTTCAAGTTAATACTTGAATACTTGGATTAAAAAAAGTCCAAAAAAGTTAATAACTATTCCCTTGCTCTTATTTAATGCCTTCTCAACATACATAGTATAGGGATCTACCTATTCCATTTTAAGGCAGGTAAAACAGGTTAGCTTACATGGCCATAAATCACCATTATTAAAAAGCGTTGGCTATGTGGGTATGCAGTCTCCACCCATGTGATCAGAATGAAGCTTTTTCATCAACAGGGGAGCAATAGATTTTTGCTTTGTTGTTTTCTTCATTCTAAAACCAAAGATCCTACATAAAGATGAGAAACAAAGAAGCCAGAAAGCTTTAAGTAGTACTGTCTTGAAAAGGAAGGACATGGTTTCATACTGCACACTATCCTAACGAATCCAACATTGCAAACACTCCCCCTCTTATACTTCCCACACTGACACTGACCACCTGAGAAGGTTCAAAACATGAACTGATAAGAAACAGTAAAAAATCTAGGAAATTTACTTCTCAGTAAGATTCGAAAAGCTCCATGTATTACTTGAAAGGACGAGACATGTCAGAATTGCAGTCTGTTTTTAATATTGCTAACAGATATGTCCAAGAAAATGATTCAGTGATGGAAGGCTACTAAGGAAAAACAGTATTTTTGAGTAGACAGGAAAAAAATGAAATACTTTTATAAATAAAACCCCTTAATTCAAGTCTAAAATAGACACAACAAAAATTAATGTCAGCACATGGCAAGAATAATTGCTCTAGATATAATCTGATTAGCATTATTAGTTAAAGAGAGAACTCAGACCACGCAATGATGTCTATTTCCTAAGGCCAAATATTTCATCATTAGAGGATTACCCTCTCCCTCACAGAAACTAGCACCTCTTAGCATAGCAGTTATACTGCTTCAGACCAACAGGATCGTGTACTGGAGGATTCCTCTCTTCTACCTTATTTAGAAATGCATCCAAGAGATGCACCAAAATGCATTTATAGTGAGGCTTGGTAATAGAAAGCATTAAGACGGACTAGTCTGGAGTCAATGCTGCAAATGACATTATCCAAATCATTCTCACATTCACTTGCGTGTTTTGGCAAGCATTCACATCTGCTTGGATATCACATAAACATAAGCACAGCAGGGCTGTGTCAGAATGAAACAGCATGTTTGCAGCATCAAGGAAGCATTAAGACAGACTAACTGTAAACTAAGGTCATTAACATGCTGCCAGGATATTTCCTATCACCTAGGCTGGGAAAATGTCAGAACTGCAGCATGCTGTGGAGATATCACAACAGTGATAGTCTCCAACTTCTGAGTACTCACTGTGTGACAACTACTACACGAAGCTACAAAAAAAGTTGTTTCTGCTTAGTTAGCATTGAACTGCATAATTTTAAATAATTAGCAAATAAATTTCTACTTCATGTTACAGTTTGTGGGAATTTTGTTGGGTTTTGTTTGTTTTTATTTTTATTTATGCTGCAGCTCTACCTTTAAATATTAGTATAAAAGGACTAGTTAGGATGTTTCCTGCCTGTGTACTCTCTCAAAGTCAGTAGCACAGACTATAAGAAAACATGACAGGTTTACCTAACCAACACTCTATTACCATAGAGTACACAGAGAGCTATATTCTTTCTGTGTCCCATCAGTTAATAGAAATCCATCAAAGCTACCATTCAGGTATACCATGGTAACCTAGAAATACAAAGACTCAAAGTGCATGTTTTTATCCAGATATCTTTCCTATACAACGCACCAAATCTGACTGCAATCTTTGTGCCTTTCTTAGACACATGGTAGACAGGATGGGGAAAAGTGAAAACAAAACTGACTGAGCTAAGGGAAGAATGGTGTCAGGGCTCTGCATTCTGTACCCACACACAGTTGTCTTATTTACTTCTTAAGAACCAACGCAAGAATAAGACACGTCACCATAAAATCACTCATGCAAATGACTAAGGAAGAATTATATTTTATACCACAGTCAGCCAGACTGCTTAGAGTAATTACACAAAAGTAGCAATGAATACAGTCTGATTTATTGTGAAATGATAGATTAAAAAAAAAACGATTTTGAATGTTGACAAATGCACTTTAACTGAAACAACCGATTACACTCATTTAATCATTTGCACCATATTAGCAAAAACACATCTGCTGAACGGCACATTTAATCCTGACAGGGAATTGATAGATAAAAAGAAGATAAATTGAATTAGTGTTTATAAAGCACATGTAAGAAAATGCTAAAGCTAGGGTATCTAAAGCAGCAATATTTTGGCCACATTACAGAATATTCTCTATTCTTGTTTGAATGTACAGCATTCATGGTGAAGAAGACTGGAGTAGAGAGAGAGAAAGCAACCAAGAAAACTAACATACAGACCAGAAGTAAATGTTTAGAACTGACAGGACAAAACTTTGTGGAAGCTGCTGTACAAAAACAAAGAAGGGGGGATGGGGAGGTACGAAATAAAGAGGAAGAGGAAGAGATGCAGGTAGACATGACTGTAACAAAAGAAACAATGAGAAAGATGTTTCAAAACTACTACTTCCTATAGTCTTCACTTTTTTCTTTCCTAACCGTACACAGTAGAGATATGGCTACTCAGGTAGAAGACACAGTGCCCTGGATGTCTTCATTTAGCCTTAAGGTTAAGCCCCATGACATTTCAGGATAGCTGAGAATGAGATTAATCTGAAGCCACAGATTCCTATGCAATGTAGTAATTTTAGAAAACCAAATCAATTACAGTGTTTGCATCAGAGTTTAACACCCCATCAAGAGACACAATTTTGGAGTTTATTCTGTGTTACTTAGAATATGCACGCTTAAAACGTTAGAAATTTAAAACTATGTGGCATGGCTCAAAGCCAAGGAAACAAATACTATCGTTTCTCCTACATTGAAAATACTTCATCATGGTAATTCAAAAGGATTAACCAGTAATTTCTGAAACTTTAAGCTAATGAATATATTAATAATTTTGATCAATAATGAAATTTCAGGGTTTATACTCAGATGTTATTTATAATGTCTTCTGTATAAAGCCCGTAGGCAAAAATTTTCAAGGGAGTTAGTTTAGAATAATGTAGAATGGGCTGGGTTATATGGGTTTCTTGAGTTCATCAGGTTTTTCCACCACTGTGTGAAAGTATAATTGCCTTCACATGGGATTTTTGTAACTCATTTTTTCACTTTCTTTGATATGTATTTGGCAACGATAATGCTGGTAGTCACTTCTGAACTACTATAATTTGGAAGTAGTGCAATAATATTCTTTTCAATTGTCAGCTTTGCTCTCTTTTCCCTACCTTCATAAGAATTATGGTCAGTTTTTCAAAATAACTAAATCTTTGGCTTAGACAAAAGAATATTAAAACAAAAAAATATTATTTTTAAATAAAATAGAAGTATCTGAATCCAACCTGCTAATCACTGTAATTGTTTTGAAACCTTAACAAAAGCATTAGCTGCCAAGAGAATACCAAATTTAATCACAAACCCAATATGTTTGTAGTATCATCTATGAGTACATCAGCATCCAAGAAATGCATTTTAAATGTTTTTTGACTGGAAATGTTCAATACCTCTTGCATTTGAGGAGAAAGATGGAATAGAAGTTGTGTCCCTTCAGCCACATTGTGCATATATCAGAATCATTTTTTTCTTCTGTCTGTTACCTGCCATCTTAAAAACATTACTGCCATCTGCATACTGAAATGATACCTTGACTCGTATAGAGCAAGGTAGCTCTTCATGTAGAAATTTTATCAGTACAGTTTGAAATTCTTCCTATGCATGAAAGACTGAAATTCAGTACTATCAATGTAAAAAGTGCTCATCTGAGACTATCACGTTGACCGCAAGCGACTCTCTTTTTTATTGTTTTTGTTGTGAAGCTTTGAATAATGTAACTAAGGCTGGAGTCAGTAAACATTGTGAGAAATTTTTAAGACGACAAAAATGTAGTCTGTAGAGCCTAAAACTTCCATAATCTTACAATTCTTACTTCAATCACCTTGCCACTTCTGCTTGGATGATATGAAAGAGGACAAATGGAAGATTTTTTGAGTTCTGCAGGGAGTATATATATGCACCTGGATCTTCTTGCACATGCATGTTAGTTACCACACCCTACCTTTAATGAATCTTCAAAACAACATCATGTAACTTATTGCTGAAATTTATACTAGCACACCAAGAAAGATTTACAGTGTTTATTGTTTACAGTTTATTGTTACTACTATGCCTACATAAAGACATTTTTCTGATGTATAAAAGTAGAGACCAGACCATGGATCACATGCAGTAGGCTTAATTTATAAAAAGCTTTACAGCTAATGTGTGAACAATGTGGAAGAATAACTAAAACAAACTCCGAATCAGTTTCTTTAATCAGGACAATCTCTTGTCAAAATTTGTTTACAAAAGCCAAGCAAAAATACTTAGTGTATAAAAGTCTAATTTGTGCTGCAGTTTGAGCAAGAGGCCTGTGTAAGTCATGTGGATATGAAAAATGTTAAGCTTGAGTGTTAAGTTTATTATAAGCGGGGCTGTTTGGAAACACAGCATTTAACGACACAGCATATGGGTGTGTTTTAAGTGTGCATCTCATTGACAACAAATAGTCTAAGAACTAAGGGTTTCAGTGAATAAGCATTAGTAGCAGTAGTGTTCTCTCCCAGTTTGCTTGCTACCTTTGCAGGTTTTACTTCAGTAAAATAAAAATATCCTATAAGCGCACCATCAACATGTAATGGACTACTTTCAAGCTAGCATTTAATGCGATAGATTTAAGATTTAGCTGCTACACTCAGATGGCGTGGTGTTTTGTGGTAGAAGTTGTTATATCTTAAGAACTATAATATTAGCTAATCTCATCCCTTTTCAATATTTTAGGTTCTAGGAAAAAAAAAAAAAAAAAAAAGCCCCTCTGAAGAAACTAATTCACAGAATCTCAGTCACAGAAAAAAAAATTGGTTCATCTAAGTCCAAATCAGACATTTCAGTTTACATTCATGCTAATGAAATTCAGATAAATTACCCTGGCTGCCAACCCCCTGACTTCTGGCTGAGGAGTACACACAGCTGGATGCCTGTAAAGCAGGCAGGACACAATTTCTGCATATAGGTTAATGACTGTTCTGCGTCATCAACAGAGTACAGACACTACACCAGGGAACTCAGAAGAGCATTTTGCCTGCCTTTCAAATTTCTACTGAAAACAACTCATTTTTTCATCTGAATCAGATTATTATGTGAAAATCTGAAAGCAGACTACAGCACAGTATGAGGGATAAAAGGGAAATTATGCCCCTGTTGTAAAGTGACTTAAGCTACATAGTCTCTTGAATTCATGACAGATCTGACCCCTAAAAATCAGTTTCATCATCTTCTCTTATTTCTCACTGACACCAGTAGTCTGACAACAGGATCGATACAGACATAATGCAAACTGTTTAAATGATGCAGCAAGTTTCTTACTTTCTTTTTTAGAGATTTGCATTCTGACAGATAAAGATGTATTGCAATTGGTAACATTTTATACGTCTATAGCCTTTATCTTTCAAAAAAATATATAAATAAATAAAAATCATAGGTAAGATTAATCAGTACCTGTTTTGTCCTGAAAAGAAAATGCATTCAACTAATTCTTTCTGACTTGGCAAGTGTGACTTTACCCATTTTCATTAGACACTAAGAAAGCCACATCTGCACAATTGCCTGTAGTGTAATAAGTGCAGCCACCTTCAAGACTACTGTTAGCACTAGAAACATAGCAGGGAAGACAGATCCACTTGATCTTGGTAATAGATACGAAGTTGAATTTAGGTGACAGCATATATATATGAGCTAATTATTTTTTGTAGAGCTAGTTATAAAGCAGACATTTTAAAATTTGAGAAAACAATGGACAAAACAACCATTGTAGATCTTCATGTTCAATCTTTGCTAAGTCAGCTCAGCTATTACTTTACTTTTGTAGTTGGTTCAAAAACTTTCCTGAGAACTTTCATGGAAACTTATTTCAAGGTGATTTCCCTTCCCCAACTTGAATAAGCATTAGAAAGAAAAGAAAAAAAGGAAAATTTGAGCAACTGCACATAAATTCCACTTAACATTTTAAGATTCTTGAAGCTGAAAGGCTACCCAAATCATTAATTCAGTTTTAGCACCAAAATCCCTGGCCACGACCATACACCATATTTTAAATAAGCAAGTATTTCTTAATTTCAAGCACATTAGAAAAAATCATTGTTTTTTAAAGCAAGCTATATTTTTTCATAATAACATTTAAGCACTTTCTATCTACAAAAAGCTTTATGATGACTTGATCCATAACTTTTTTTTTTTGCTTATATGAGTTATAACGATAGCCATCCTGCAGTGCTGTGGTTTGGACTGGAACTTCAAAATAGTAAACAGGTGGTCTTTTGCAACCTACTTCTAACTCTGCCATTAGGTAACCTCTTCACACTCCTCTTCACACAGTCCTTGCCCACTGTTTTCTTTTTCTATTGTTGTGCAGAAAATACTCATTTGTTTAATAAGCAGTAACAGCTCCATTATTTAAAATGAAGAATTACCATAGGAACCTAAAGCTCAAACAGGTTAGAAAACAGCCACAAAGTATAATCAGTGTTTCTGATTTTATCCACCTTATTGACAATCTTTGCTTTTGCGTTTTGCCTCACGCATTCCCAACAATTGTTAGAATTGCATGAATTATGCTTGCCCATAAGCTGAGAAAATTTAAGACAATTGTCAATCCTGGCTTACTCAAAAAGAAGAGTTTTCTGGTTCTTGTAGGGGAGGAGTAGCTAACTCAAATACCTCCAGAATTCAACAGACTACTTTATAACTTGTGTGTCAATGTTCCCATCTGAAAACTGATTGAAAATGAGTTGCAAATAGGAACTTCTGTGATGGTGCATACAGTTTGTTACTGACCTTTAAAAATGACACATACTACAACTTTTTATTCAAAATTTGGTGACTTTAGATGCAAGAAGCCCAAATTATGTTCTCAAAACATACACTAATATAAGAGATAACACAATTTGGCGTGATATCAATTTTGAGTTGTAAACACTAAACTGACCCTCCAAAATTAATAGAAGTTCATTCCATCTGGAAATGCCAAAATACCAAAACCAAAATGGTGAAACCTAGATTTAAAAATTCTAACAGTCAAGTTTCTATGAAGAAAAGGGTGTTGTTTGGGGGGGCTTTTTTTTGTTTGTTTGTTTTTGGGTTTTTAGAGCCTAAAAATAAGAGCTGAGCTGTTCAAAGCTACATATTAATTACAAATAATAAGAACTTACCTTCCTGTCTGTTGTTTTTTCTTTTTAGCCATTTTTCAACAGTTTCCGCACTTACACTTTCTGACACAAACTCATCCAGTACCTGGGGATGAAGGGAAAGATAGGCCTTCACTTTTTCATCTGTTAAACCTGCAAGAGAAGATTAACTGATTACAACATTGACATGAAATTCTCCACGTGAAACAATACACAGACGTCTGTAACAAAATATATCCTTGTGTATAACCGGCTGATCAAATAGAGCCCTATTTAAATTGTCTTCCCAGAATGATATCCAACCATATGTAGTAAGTTATCATACAAAAAGTAGTAGAAGTGAAATGCAACCATGCAAGATGCTCTGTACACTCATAAGGATTGTCCTCTGTGACACTCTGTATGAGCATTCCCTGGGAGAAATGGACAGGAAGAAATTTGTGAAGTAGAACATAGATGCTGGGGAGTAGAAGGTAGTGAAACAAAATCTTGGCCAGCAGCTTTGGAAGGAAACTAATACAAAAGCAGTTCCAAAAAAAAAAAAAAAAAAAAAAGCCAGCATCATGCTTCAGCAGCAAATAACAAAGACTCAAAGACTCCACACCAAATTTTGTTCAGTGACATGAGACCACAGCGAAGAGGAACTAATAAAACTATGGCTTTTTTTAATTTTTTCCCATGAAAGCAGAAGACAACTGAAACATGGTAAGATGGGAAATAACTATTTGTGGGCTCAGGCTGGGAGCATCACAGAATCATAAAATCATAGAATCACAATGGTTGGAAAGGACCTTTTAGATCATCTGGTCCAACCATCAACCCATTGCTATCATAGCAGGGAACAACTAACACAAGCAAATTCATGCGTGTATCATTGCGTGTAAGATATAATTAGGACTCTGAAATTATTTATTTGCAAGACACACAAGAGAATGTAGCAGAGAGAGAATAAAGAGGCTCTCTCTAGGAAGGAGATAGAAAAACATAAACTGGTACACAGCAAATTTGGTATTCTCACAAGTGGGGCAAAAGCAACCAAACTCCATTATAACACAAAATCAAATGCAAACTTTAATTACTAGAGTTAAGTAAGTAATGTTAGAAATACAAATGGTTTTCAAATGCATAATTCTAATATCTACTAGTTATCAGTTATCAAAATGAATGCAATTGTAGATAAAAAAGACTTCACAATAGCAGTTGCCACTAAAGGAAAAACACCAGTATACACCTCAAAAAACCAAGTGAAAGTCAAATCTTCAAATCCCTGATACAATAATAAACAAATTTCCAAACTCTAACTATGACAATCTGCTCAGACTCTTCACAAACACACCTAAGAAAACCACTATCTTCAGGGATAGGAATGTGAAGGTGCAGAGGGCTTTCAAGGGAGGATGGAAAATGAGTACAAACGTCCCAAGGGACTAAGGTTCAAGTTGTCCCACAGGGATCATACATTGAATACAAAGCATTAATTAGATCTGAGGGGAAAAGGAACAACAAGCGCTGTAATGACTCTAAATACTCCTTGGCTGGTGGTGTGTGTGTATAAGTGAAACTGTTTCTGTATAGCCCAAAAGTAACCACAAAGCACAGACTAGATTCAGTAAAAGAGAAACTTCCTTCCAGACAACTCCAACATTTTTGGGGGTGCATTCATGGTATAAGACAAGATCAATTTCCCTACTACATGTTTGGCACAACGTCAGAATATGCTGAAAAGAGCTGTGGTGTATTTAAATGCTAATCAATGACCATAAGCTTTGAGATCTCTTAGAAATACTATGAAAACATTCAGGATGCAGCACCCCAGCACTGTCTGCAGGGCTTCAGCCATCTGCTCCTCATACACCCACCGCCGCTCCATCATTCACTCCCCACAAGCACAACCCATGTCCAAAATACCACTTCTCTTATCCATCTGCAGCTGCAGCCTACCTGGGTTACCAGTGCCTCAGGTATCAGTGCTTCCACTTATGGGAGAGAAACTCTAGATCCGCACTGCTCAAATTAGAGACCTAAATGAGCACGCTGATCTTCATTACTATAGAAACAAAGATGCTTGCCAACTCAGTAAAAGTTGGAAAAAAAATTTTGGAAAAAAATATTGGAAAAAAAAGTTTGGAAAAAAAATATCACACTACTTTGTATTCAAAATACTTTAAGGATATAACCTTAGATAAAGGCTTGTAAATTCAGATCATAATACATCTATAAAGAATTACATCTTGTACAGGAATGAGAGAGATTTTTCAGCCTCTGTGACCAATACCTCCCATATGGAAAAAAGAAAAAAAAAAAAAAAAAAAGACTAATTAAGAAAGCTCTGTAATTCTTTTAATTAAGAAAAAAGTAATACCTCAAAAAAGAAAGTCTTCCTAATTTCACAGTAAAAAAAATCTGAAAAGAATGTATTTTGAGAACCACTCATAAATGACTATGAAGTATTGAAGATTCAGAGTTTGTCATCAGAAAGATAGTAAAATTTATCTGCTTCTTAAATTTGGGATGAGAAATGCTCAATACAGGCTAGTCAGAGAATACCTGCTAGTTTAAGGATGTTCTCAGACCACAAATAAATGAACGGTTTTCCCTTCTAGTAAGAAGCAAGGAACTGGAAAGCTTGTGAAATTAGCAATGGAAATTCTGCAAGGTTTGATATACATTTGAAGTGAAAATAACCTCAGCTTTCTAACGTGAAGTATTTAATCCTAAACTTCAACAGAAACACTCATTGAAACGTTTACAGGAAGTTCTTGTTGTTTTTGTTTGTTTGTTTGTTGTAATATACACATTAAAATTCAATAAAACATCTATATTTGAAATAAGACTTCAGTCTTCATGTCAAGGGTTTTTAATTACTGTTTCAGGTATCCTGCAATTCCAGCAACCTGAGGGCAAAAAATTCTGCTTTAAGCTTATTTGAAAAGTGATTCATGGAGCT
Organism: Perdix hodgsoniae; assembly: GCA_035772895.1. Lineage (NCBI taxonomy): Eukaryota > Metazoa > Chordata > Aves > Galliformes > Phasianidae > Perdix > Perdix hodgsoniae. The sequence continues at coordinate 3,044,294 of JAPSGF010000056.1, read as the reverse complement.
GCTATAAAAAATCCTGCAAACACCTTTAAATTACCCTTCTTTGTTTCCATAAGGGTATCTGTGTTGAAGAGCATTTGCGGTATTTACATATTTAGATAGGTGCAAGCAGAACAGGATTTAAATTTACATGCAGATTTTAAGAAAAAAAAAAAAAAGAAAAAAGAAGAAAACAAGAAATTTAGATCTACTTTCTACATACAACAAATGAGATTTAGTGATCCTCCTGATCTTTGGTCTATTTATTTGAAAAACACATGCTACCATTGTACAAAAACAAACAAACAAACAACAACAGCAAAACCCAATGATAACACATTAGTAACTTCAGAAAATCTTCATAGAAAAAATGTCCATTACTTCCACAGTCCTTCCTACGCAACAGGAATCTTTCTATTGACTCCCCACTGACTCCAGTGATACCTCCTCTTGTTCCTCAACTCTGGCATGGAGCATAAGCCATGTTCTCTGACAGAGGTCATTTAGTATCAAGAGGGACCTCACTCAGGAAGGCAGAGCTCTGGCCAACACCTTAACATGCACCCAGCCAGAAAACCCAGAATGACCTCAATTCTTCTGAGAATTAGAGGAATCTGACATTTTGGTTAAGCATCAATTCATTCCATCTATGCTTCAGAGTTTGCCTTCCTGATTCATACACATCCTGTTTAAATAAACACACACACAGACGCACCAAACAATCTTTCTCCCTGTATTCTTATTTTTAAGCAATAAACCCATGTTTCAGTGCTGTTATCTTTCTCGTGCAACTTGTTAATGCCCAGCTTAATGCAGATGTTCACTATTTGTATCACTGGATTTGTGACTAAATAATCAAAATTATAATAAAAATATAATACGAAAGGGTACATGCATATCAGATGAGCGCTTCCTCTTTTCATTTCCCTCAGAACAAACTACAGGCAAAGGAACTGTTCAGCCTGCCCTCTCCGTGCACCAGGTCAGCAGCTCCCAGCTTCCTGACCAGCACAATTGTTTAGGTTCTCTTTGCAGATCTCAGTTAGAAATGCTCTCTTTGGCCATGCCATCCACGCTTAAAAAGCTAATTCATAGGCACGGAAAACATTAATCAAGGCTTGTTTGGTTTCATTTTTTCCATTTCTCAGTTATCCCTGTCTGTACAGTTAGTGAAAAGACAGCCTTTCTATAAATGACAGGTTTTACGCAAGTGTTCCGTATTACTGCGCTTTTTGTATCATTCAGTATAATTTGTTTATTTTAGGGCAAGATGATACTGAACTGGCAAAGCAAAGGGTGGAAGATAGTCTGTTCCCCAATAGCCCCCAAGAGGCAACTTCTTGATCAGTGAAAAGGATTTTTATTGTCAAGGGGCAATATCATCTGGCAGTTCGCCCATTCTGGAATGTGAGAAGCAAGAAGGGAGAATCAAATGACAGAAAAGAAACAAATACATTTACTCCTAGTGTTTCTATAAACTGATACGTCTTGTGCTGATGCTTCAATGTATTCTACCAAATAACCATGTATCTATTTTTCCACTTTGCGTATGCCTGGGGCTCAAACTGTTCTTCTCATTTGACGCAGCTCATGCCAGTATATCGAAGTTTTGGTTTCATGTTTTCTATTTTAAATAACTCCTCTGTCTTCATTGCAGCATTCACAAGAGTGTTTTGTTTATTTCTCCTTTTCAAGCTAGGATAAATGACTTCTTTTCCACTGAAGTTATACACAGAACCATATAGAATTTAAGACAAAATTACGTATGCATTTATTAATTTCTTATCTTAGTAAACTAACTATAGCAAATGCAGACATTGCTCCCAAATACCACAGTCCAGTAATTTCAACATAAAATAGTCAAATGTTTGTGACAGTTGTTGAAACAAACTCTTGTTCAATCCTATGACTGTTACTTGAAGACATATTCTAACAACTTCCATTGTAGGTAGGCATGCTATACAACAAGTGGATCATTTTGCTGTGTTTTCAAAACTGCCTTCCTCAGTAGTGAGATTTGACGCTTTATATTAGTTCTCCAAAGGAACTAAACTGTATCAACCGCGGTATTTCTTCCTCAGCATGAGTATGTGTATCCTTTTCCAATTTAAAAAAAAAAAAAAAAAAAAAAAAAGTGGGTAAGATTCAATAGCTCATACCTCTCCCAACTTCTTTAGATCTGTGAACATTCCTAACCTAAAGCTGCCCTTCCAGAATATCAAACTAAATTTGACATAGTGACAGCAAGAAAATGGCACACTTAGCAACAGTTTGCACATCACTTTGACATGAAAATGTTTTTTACTGAGAAGAGAGTATTAGTTACAATGCTTACATTAACTTCCTTCTTTTCAAAATCTTGGCTATGAATATTCATACTCTACCTGAAGAAAACAGGCACAGCATATTCTCAGGAAGAATATAAGGCTAGTGTTCCCTAATGAGTCCAGAGACTTTAAACAGAGCAAACTGCCTCCAGCTGCAGAGCTAGGAGTATAGGTACTGGCAAAATGACTTTTGAAGAAGCCTGAAGTGAATGAAGTTAAGTTTCCAAATGAAACATATATTAGGAATGGACAGTAAAGAATAAAGCATGATAGTAGACAGCTTATGGAATAGGAACGTTCATGTAACAAATCTATTCATATTCTTTTGCCAATGCACTACAAAGCAGTAGTGAGCTGGGGGTCAGCCTCTTTTCTTGTGTAACTAGTGGTAGAACTAGAGGGAATGGCTTCATGCTGTGCCATGGGAGATTTAGGCTGGATGTTAGGAAATACTACTTTACTGAAAGAGTGGTTAAGCACTTGGAATGGGCTGCCCAGGGAGGCGGTGGAGTCACCGACCCTGAAGGCATTCAAGGAACGGTTGGATTTGTGTTGAAGGATATGGTTTAGTGAGTACTATCGGTGGAAGGTGGATGGTTGGACTGGATGATCTTGAAGGTCTTTTCCAACCTTGGTGATTCTGTGAAGCGCGCTTCTAACACTTTAACGGCATAGAACAAAGCAGTTCAGTACATAAGGATGCTCCTATGCAATGTTTATTTACTCTAGATATAGTATGGCTGGATTCCAAAAGAAACTAAGAAACAAGACCTCCTACAGACATTAGGTTTCAGTAATTACTACTTGCCTTTAAGCCATTCTCCAACATTTTCCCTTTAAAAATCATAATAATAAAGTCAGAAAACAATCTGAAAGTTGTATTTGTTTTTTTTCTTCTGTGTAAAATACTTTTAAAATTTTCTTACATATTAGATAACCTTTATAGCACTGAATCCATTAACGGTTCCACTTCTGAATGCATATTTTGTTGCACCCTCCTCTGAGAAAAGCTTCACTGAGCCCAGTGTAAAGCAGAATCAACTGGAATGAGGTAAAAGAATTGAAGCCTACAGCCATGTTTCAAAATCTGCTCCATTTAGCAGCATGAGTCAGTCACATCATTAGCTTATTTTTTTTTTCATTAGTGCTGTGATATTTGGCATTTTTCTAAAGCCACTAGCTTCATCAAACCCCGTGATTAGGCAAGAATTTTAGTTTGCACCGAAAGTTTCTGGTCCTGCTAGTAGAGGAAAACTTAAGAACAGCAATGCTTAAGAATCAAAACAAAAATGCAAATAAATAGATTGCAGGCTGGGGGGCATGGGAAGGCAGCAGAGTGTGGAAGAAATTTACTGAAGCAGTCTAGCAACCACCAAGGCTCAGTGTTTTACCCCAGAACGTCTATGCTTGGAAGACAGCAGTAACTGCATTCCTCAAACCCTTTGCAACACTGACATGAATGGCAGACCTTTCATGCAGCTGGACAGGACTCAATGCTTTGAAAACCCCTTGTAAGAGTATAAATTGATTAATAAAAGAAATCAGTTTGATTTTAACATATAGGAAACCTTGGAAGGAAAGAAATAACTTCAGGTTTTACAACTGTAACTATGCTTTCTTTTTTCTTTTTTTTTTTTAATGAAACACATGAGCATGCTTGGTTTCATCCCTGCAATCAGGGAGGCCAGCAAACATAGGCAAGGTCATAATGTCTCCGTGTAAATAACGAAATGTTGTGCTCCACAGAATCTGTAAGCCAAAATAGCAACAAACAAATGGAAGAAGAAACATAATAAACACTTTTCAGATAAGGGAACACCTGAAGCAGGAAATGACCTTACCTCAAATACAAGTAAAAATGTGTAACATTAAATTTTCTTATTTAGAATATCAAAATGAAGAACAGATATCCAACACTTTCTTAAACAAACATATGAAAATAAATGCCATGCTTGTACTAAAAAGGAGAAATCTGAAAAATATCTGAAAGTAATTAAAAAAAAACAATTGAACCCAACTATGTCTCTGCATCCTCATGTACTTTAGAGTCATGATGTCTCATCACTTCCTAACGCAAAAATCACCTCTCTGTATATTTCCAACCAAACCTTATAAATGATATTTGTAGTCATTCTCCAAAGCATTCAAGGCATGTGTGTACATTGCTTCATTTGGATTAAGCATTAATCCCATTAAATCAATCCCTTCTTTGTTCAAAGCATCAGGATTCAAAACCACAGGCACAGTCAGTTTTGGAATATCCTTTTCAAGTCAGACTTTTTATCTTAATCCATTTAAGTATACAGGAATGTAATGCAACCAAGTGCCCAAACTCTGTGGAACCTCACATTACTGGTCTGGCAAAAAGGGTGGTCACTTATTCTAAGCAACCAGTACGACCAAACCTCTTTTTGGTTTTTCTTGTCTTGAAAAATCAATTCAAATTTAAACTTGGCTGTGAACAGTTCCAAGTTCTTTTTGTCTCTCCTTCTCCAAGTCAGACTCACAATGCTAGAAAAAAAAAAAAAAAAAAAAAAGCTATGTGGTGTTCCTGTGTTCAATATTTTACTGACAGTAAAAACTAATGTAGTACATAAACAGCATTACTCTGCAGATCTGCATATTTAAAATAGGCATGCATTTGTTTCACGCCACAAATTTTATCATTAAACATTTCAAATCATCATATAAATATGAAGTGCTAATTTCACCAGCCTTGAGTCACTGTACCAAATTGCAAGCTCCGTACACATTTAGATCCCAATTCCATTCCAGTCAGATGCAGTCACTTGTGCAGTGCATGTGGCAGAAAGCAGCACACTGCGTAACATCTCAGTCAGGAGACCAGCAGCCCTGCTTAAGCTTTAGAGAGAAAACAAAGACCAGCTCAGTCAACCAGAGCTGGAATGCTTCTATAAAGAATACCAATAATCACTTTATCTGGTACACTGTAATTCAAATCCCTCAGTTCTGATGAAAAAGCCATGAATGTGTCTATGCATCTGAACATACCAGATGCCAGGATACACAATATAAGTACCTTCTTTTTCCACCAGCTTCTGCAGCGGCAGCTCACAAGGCCGTTTCCAGGTATGATCAGCATGTTGTAAGCTTGCATCCTAGTCACAGATGAGTACTTAAGTGGTCTCATCTCTCAAAACTCAGAGCTCAAGAATTGCAAACTGCTGACATCTCTGATGTCAGAGATTCACACAGCCAAGTGAAAGCAAAAAGCCAGCTAAATGTGTTTACAAAAATCAGTTTTTTTAGAGTGTAAAGGCCTATGACCTTTCCATGAGACATACACAAAGGCATAATGGGATGAATAAACATCCCTAACTTGAATATTCATTTTTTGCAGGGTATCAATTCACACTCCAAATTGCGCAGATGGCATAATGTTCCAGGGCATGGATAGTGTTACACTGTGATACCATCCATTGTCTGGATGTCCACTGCTTTTTTTTAAAAAAACTAAATATTACTTTCCAGGGTGAGGAGTAGCTTCTTCATAGTTCTAATTAGCACTTTGGAATAACTGAGGGATCTGCATCAACCTTTATTATCCTTCCAGGTGCATGATGGGAAGAAATTTGGGGATTTAATTAACACTCTGCAAAACCTAACAAAATGAATAATACGTGCTTTCAGAGTTGCAAATCATAATCAAATTAATTTCAAATCTTTGCTTGAGGAAAATGCTATGTATCATCTTAAGGTTACTGATAAAAATAATTATCAACACACTTAAACATAATGCATCACCATGAGGTAAGTAAAAATGTATTTATAAACCTGTAACAAACATTTCAGTATGATTTATAATTAATTGCTCATTTTTATTCTCCCGTGCAACACACACAGCCAGGGTACTTTGTCTCCAACCCAAAATGTACCTGACCAGTAAGACTCAAATTAACAGCGATAAGTGCCAAAATAGCTCATTCCTAACACAGTATGAAAAATGTCAGGTCACTTGGGACTTGCACCTACCTAATCTCTGGAAAGATTATACACAGCCATAAATGAGGCTACTTAAAATCTAACAATTAAACATGGTAGGAACACCTTAACTCTTCCCCTGAATACAAAAGTTGGGACAAGATTCTTGATTTATGACTTCTCCAATAATACCTTCTGGCTGATGTAATGTCTTCCCCCCACCTGACACTCAATCCTGATGTATCTCCATATTTGAAAAACTATTTTGTTGCAATAGTCCTACTGTCTTTAGTTTTACTGCTGTTTCCCCCCC
>JAPSGF010000056.1:2994351-3037636 GCA_035772895.1 Perdix hodgsoniae | reverse complement strand
CCCCCCCCCCCCCCCCCCCCCCCCCCCCCCCGAAGAGAAAGCCCATAAATAAAACTTTGTAATTCATTTATAACATAAACTCACATTAATCTTCCCTAAAATACTACCTAACTTAGTGCAGAGACAAGATCCAGTATGATGAAACCTCCTATGACGAATACTTACAAGTGTGCCAAGTCTCACTGTTATTTCGCTAAATGGGACACAGAAAATGTACTTCCTCCTCTTGAAAGGAGCACCCTACTCCATCTTAGCACTCATATTAATAAGCTTGTCAGGACAGTTTTCCAGAACACAAAACTCTTCATAAGGTGCACAGTCAAGTAACATGCTACATGCTGACACCAGATATCTGAATGTTCTCTACTTTGGTTGTACTAGGACCATATCTGCAACAGCACAGATCATCACTTCCCATTCTTAATAACCTCCAACCATAGTGCCTGAAAAGGCTCAGAGAAAAACACAGTCAACATCTTTTATAAAATGGAAAAGTAAAAAGCCAAGAGAAAAGGTAATAAAATGGAAAGGTAAAAAGCCCACTTTTTACTGTGATTTTTTTTACAAAGGAACCTAGCACAATTGCAACCACAAAGTCATGAGAAGTGAGTTCCTCAAAAGCAAACCACTACAGTCACAATTCTTTCTTCCATTTAACACAAAATGTGTCTGTCATCTGTTAGCTTACATTAAGCATAGTAATTAGAAGACTGAAGTGGTGAATATCTTTTAAAAATACATCTTATTTTAAATAAAAGATGCAAGCTGTAGAAGAGTTAGGCGTGTTTTCCAGTCAGTCCCTTCAGGTTAGCAATGGAGACAAGCAGGTGTTCCGATTTAAGAAATAAATCACATTCTAATTCCAGCTTCAACTTTTCTTATTTCAACTTCCAGCTAATAATAGCGGTGTTTGTTAGTTCTTCTATTTTGGCTACCGGCTTAAAAGAGTTTTCAGTATTAGGTGTCATCTCCCTGTAAAGGTACATGCACTACACCTTACAATAGTCTCTATGCTAATTCAAGCATCTCTTTATACGACAATAAACTTAAACTGACATTTAAAATTAAGACAACTCTACTTGATTATTTTGCAGGGAAAAGAAAACCTACCTTTAGACTAATTAAACGTTGAATATTAAGCAATGACGCCACCAAACTGCCAGGAAAAATAGTGAGAAACTGATTTATTGAAAAGACAATAAAGGAAAAAAGTAGTTTCTTTTCCTGCCACCCCTTACTTATCAGCTGAATAAACAAAGAAAATTGATTTTCCAGAGGTGTGAACTGCTGAAAATTTTATGCATATGGATGTAGTGATATCTTCCTGTTAGTAAAACATGGCCTAGGAAAAATAGTGTAATTTAAGGTATTTAAATGAATATGCTACCAAAATAAAGGAAGCCTGAAGTGATAATTAAATAACACGTTACATATGCTTTTACTTCTACATTAGAGACAAGGATGAATTGTGCAATCCTTGCTTGCACTGGTGGATACTTACTTATAGGAGTATTCTTACTGACGTCAATCAGGCTACTCATGTGCGTAAGAGCTAACTAACACGAGTTGTGCAACAAAACCCCAAACATGTTTCATTCCACACATTGTTGTAAGGTTTATTCCTCAACCACAGGTTTTTACCTAGTAATGTTAATAACATTATTTCATTGACGTTATTGTTCAGAAAAAATACATGAGAATGTACAACTTGTTCAGTGGTATCTGGCATCATCCAGTACTTCAGCTCAACATCAGATGAGAGCCATGTGAGAAACACAGATTCACACTGGCTGGCAGGCACCTCCAGAGACTGCTCAAGCCAGCCTCTGCTCAGGCAGGTGCAGGTACAGCAGGCTGCCCAGGGCATCATTTGGCTGGGTTTGAATGAATGGAGAGTCTCTACCTCTAGAAAGAAAGGCTATGCATCTTCTCTGGGCAACCTGTGCCACTGTTTGGTCACTCTCACATTGGAAAAGGTGTTCTCCTGTGTTCAGGTGGGAATGTCCTCTGTTTTTCAGTTTATACTGGTTGCCTCTTGAAGTGTGACTGGGCTCCAACAAAAAGAGCCTGGCTCCTTCTCTTTTAATTTCCCCCACAGCTATGTATGCAAGCAGATAAGATCACCGTGATTCTTCTCTTCTGTGGGCTGATCAGTCCCCGTCTTCTCAAGGCCTTTCAATGTTTTCACCCCACTGTGTCCATGTCTCTCTCATACAGGAGAGCCTTACCAGTGCTGAGCAGAGGGGAAGGATCCCCTCCCTTTCTCCTCCCCCTTGCAATGCTCTTCCTAAGGCAGCTCCAGATTGCTCTTGGCCTTCTTTGCTGCAAAGGCATACTACCTATTTGGGTCCAAAAGAAATGACTTCACAACAGCCAATTAGGAATTATAGGATCCAATCCTTGGAGAACCTTGTTCCCCAGAAGGCGAAATACATGGAAATACCTCCTACTGACTTGGATGTTAGCACAGTAGAACAAAAAACAACATATGGAGTTGGCTGCTCTTTCAGAAGATTCCACTGGCATGGCAATCTAGTACTCACGAGGTCTCATCTGGCCAACTTCTTCTATCAATGTTATTTTACACAATAATTCAAGCAAACTATTTATCACTATTTTAACATTCTCCTGTTGGCAGCAGAGTAAAATAAAGTCACAGTGTTTCAACCAGGTGCCCAGTTTTTATTATAAAGGCTAAGAAAATGCCACTGAATTCAAGGCTAGTTTCAGGAAAATGAGCAGCTGCATCTTTTCCCTGTCCTCCTCCCCTTCCATCAATTCCCCACTCTCTTTTGTTTGTTTTTGAGAACCTGTAGCTCACTAACATGTGTCTACCTCCAAAAAGCAACCTTAGAAGAAAAAGGGGGGAAAAATTGGCAAAGAAATGAAAGGAAAACAGGAGAGATCAGAACTGAGAGCTTCATGACTTAGGAAACAAAACAAACAAACAAACCAAACAAACAAACAAACAAAAAGACACTTCAGTCCATATTCCTGTATTCACAGGATGCCTGTTAAACACTGTGCCTTTACTATAACAATTTATATAAACACTTTTCTGAAAGGAAGATGATGAAGTATTCATAGAGAGAAAAAAAAAATAAAATAGGGGGGTTTCACCTCTCAGTGTAACTCAGCTTTATAATAACACGATTTTATCTATGGACTACTTGGCCATCTCCCTACATTCAGAAAATACTTTAGTACTACAAAGATATCCATATATGACAGATAGTGTGATGTAGAAAATTAGGGCACAGTTCCACAGTACTGATCATAAATTTTCACTTCAGTGTGCTATGGTGCTGGGAGCTGTGATTCAGATTTCTGCCTGGAATGCTGACTGACTGCATGTCTTCTCATTCAGCCACAACAGCCCATTACACTATTATATAATGACAAAAATTGTAAAAATAATGATGAAAACCACACTGATAACATATAAACAGGCAGATCTACTGCTAAAAACAGCCAATTAAAAGCTGTCTCATAAAATACCCAATAGAAGAAGTAAAGAAAAATAATTTCAGAAATTTTATCAGGCAAAATAAAGATTTAACACATGGGTAGCTTTTCAGTATTTTTCAACTGTTTCAAATTGACTCTGGGAAAGCATCCAACTTCTGTAGGATGGAGAACATAAATTTCAATACACTTCAATTTAACTGACAGTGGTGCGAAGGATCACCCATGATAACTAAAAAGAGACTCTGCATTGTGCTGCAGTAAAAACAGTACCATGAGTTCTCAGAAGGATATGGCATCAAAGATTGGAAGAGGTCATAAACAAGAGTACATTACAGTTTCTTTTTTAGCACTACAGATGTATTACTTTACAGAATAAAGGGTTAATAATTTTTGTGAGCAGCAGTTTTGGGAGCTTAACAATACTGGTACTTTGCTCTTGCTATTCAGTGAGCTAACAAACACACCTGACATTCAAGCTCCCACAAACCTCTGGTCTGCCTTTCCAGAAAAGTAATTCTGTAACATCAAGGTCAAATTACAGTGATATGTATTCTAATTTGCAAGATGTTCAAAACATTAAGGTCAGGAAACACAACATGGCAGAGCTGCTCCAAAAGTAATGCCTCTTTTTTTATTATGTGAGTCTCTGACATCATAGGCCAACATAACAGGGGCGTTCACTTTCAGAGCAGCCCTCACACAACATTTTGTACATTGTTTCCATATCAACAATTACATCAGCAAGCTATTTCATTCTACACTGTCTATACTATGAAGCTCTTTCAAACTTTTTTATTTATTTATTTTTATGCATACAGGGTGTTCTCCTAAATTTGAAAGTCTGGTCTCTCTTCTACAAACATAACATATAAGCATATTAAAAATCTGAGAAAAACCACACATGGAATTTCCCTAAACTGAGAAATAAAACACCTCCAGACACCTGCAATAAAAGAGCAAGATAACTCATGTGTCTCTAAAGCCATCTGATTTAGAAGGACTATTTACAGGTGACAGAGCAAGGCTTGAAACTACTGGTGAATTGGTTATAATCATTAAGCTCTTTAGAGAACATCTATTATTAAAATGCCAACCTAGTTAGTTAGATATTTGAATTATAAAAGCTATTATGCTTCTACCTCCTTTTCTACTCTGGAGAGAAAAATCCATTATTTTACGCATTTTGACATCTTCGGGTAGGGGGAGGCTGTGATTTATTTTTGAAATGGTCTGCAGGCATAGGGAAGCATCTCTCTGATATATATTTCTAGTTTTAAATTTCCGAGTGACACAGTTGACACAGAAGGAAGAAATGCCATCCAGAGAAACCTCAACAAACTCTAAAGGTGGGTGCATATGAACCTAATGAGATTCAACACAGCAAAATGCAGTTTTGCATGTGGCTCAAAGTAATCCCAGACATTTATACAGACTGGGAGAAGAACTCATTGAGCATAGCCCTGGGAGTCCTGTTGGATGAAAAACAACATGGGTTGTTTTTCACAGCACAGCAGTGTGCTTTTGCAGCTCTTAAGGCCAATGGTATCTGGAAGAGGGGTCACCAAAATGGACAGGGAGGTGATTGTCCTTCTCTAATCTGCCTTCATGAGGCCCCATCTGGAGTACTGCATCCAACCCTGGATGCATCCACCTCCTGAGAAGGCTCAGAACCCCTCTATTCTGTAATACGCAGCTATGTGCTTGTTTGACTTTTCCTTAGTAGGAGCACTGGAATAAGCAAATCCTTGGTAATCAATTTACTTGGCAAACCATAAAGAGAAGTATTACAAATAGCATGGTCTAAAAGAGACAAAAACATGCCTGAGCTTTCTTGGCATCAGACAAAGAAAAAATCAACCAAAGTACTGTTTTTCAACATCAGCAGGTTACCTAGTCAAGCTGCAGATGTCATCCAAGAGACACAGACATACCAGAATCAAAGCTGTCATTCAATAATTGTTTTGTACATAACCATCCCCCATGGTTTTGTCTATTTAATCTTAAATATTAAAAAATTTAGTATTAGTCTTAAGTAGTATTTAGCATCAAATGTTCACAAAATGTAAATATAGTGCAAATTTGAACAAATCAGTTAAAGTGAAATAAATCAGCTGACATTATAAGTAATTCCTGAAAGAACATATGAAGTTTTAACTGGGCAAATCTGTTAAATCTAAGCCAGTGTGATGTTCTGCGTTCCCTCAATGTGGTCCGGCATGTCTTTGAAATTAAATGATTAGTAGATTAATGGGCAATATTACATGAATTCAAGTCACTATAAATAACTAATATAGTAATCTACTCGTTTTCTACTTCATGGTCATCTTTAGTGTAAAGATAAAACAACAAAAGTAACAACAACAACGAAAACACCACCTAGAAAATGCTTTTCGAAAGACTACAACTGCTAAGAGGTTCCTAGGAACCTCTAGGAATCTAGGAATGCATTTAAATGGGAATGACATTTCACCTGGTATTCAAATAAAGAAAACAAATTTATTCTACAGCATTGAGAGGAAGAAAAAAAAAAATTTGAAGCTTTGTTTTTTTCACACTCAGATCGTGCATATAAGTCTTAACTTCTGACCACAGCTCATCTCAGCTTCTTCTAAATCAAAGAAAAGCAACTTGAGAAATCACTATTGCCTGCTCTCCTCGTTCTGTCACCAGAGGTTCACAGGGTGATGCCTAGGAGAGCCTGAGACAACTGATATGCTCTGTACAGGGCTAACAGACATAATCAAAACCACCTGCTTATATAACAGCCCAGTACTGGGAACACCTGCTGATGTGTGGGATCTTTACCCTTCTTAGCTAAAGCTACCTGAACCAACACTTCACAGACTGCCATAACCAGCCTGCAGCAAGAAGGTCTAGCTGGGAGCAGGTCAAGGAGAAAGGTCAGTTTTTGAAACAGATCATAACCCTTACAGAAATTCAGGAGTCCCAGATACAGAAGCCAAGTAAGCAGCAGTTTCCCACTCAGTGACCACAGCTGTAAGCTGGCAGCAGATATTCCATGGTCCTCCTTTGTTCTCCTGAAAGTATTTCTGGATTCCACGCAGAGACTTTTTACTGTTTATATTATATAAAATTATTATTATCTAATTATTTCTTTTTAAAAATAACATTATAGAAAAGTAGAGGTTTTTGCTTCGTTTTCAGTAAGCCTCTAGAACATCTCACATTCATGCTGCAGCACATACACACAAATTTTTTTATTGGGCCTTTATTTTAGCAGATAGCAGGAAGAGCTTCTGAGTTGCTGTGTCAGTTAAAGACAACACTTTCCTACTAGAAATTCAATGCCCATGCTAGAAAGATGCTCTGCAATTAAAGTAAAAATTGCAAAACCAGAGTTAAAAAATCACTACCTCACTCTCGGGATCCAGGGCTCCTTCTTACCACCACCACCCCTGGCTCTTTCTCAAAAAAGATAAAATTGCAACCTTTCACCATATGAGGCCACTACTTCTGTACAGACATCATACAGACCTGCCACATACACACCATAATTACTCCCCTGATGGAGCTTTAATGAAATTGATAGAAGCCTACAGAGGATTCAAGCACCTGTTATAAAGATATATAGCTATGCTTGGCAAACTAACATAGCATTTAATAATTTTGTAGATTCATGTGCTTATTCTACTATAAAAATGCATAAAACATACTTCATTTTATTAAGTAAAAATATTAAATGAGAAATTACAGCAATTAATATAATGTAGTATGTGTGTGATGAGTACCTTCAATTTAAAGAAAAAGAATCTGAAAAAGTTATTTCAGAGTGATGAGTAAGTCATGGCAAGTGAAAGAACAATCAGAACTATGTTTATTCACATTAACATAACAGAAGCTTTTGTTGTAGATCACAGCAACAAGTTGGAAGCTGCATGCAGTTTATTTCAAAGAGCTTTTGATTTGTGATGAGATAGTAGACATACAGCCAGCTCATTTTGTGCAGTATCAGAAAGGAGCTACGCAACTGAAACCAGTATATTAATGTCAGGCTCTGACTGTTTGGAATAGAGACAACCCTCAGCAAAACAGAGGCACTTTTGTTGAACATGAGAAGTGAAATAATTCTGTCAAATCAGACAGAATAGAAAAGGAAAAGCGTCAAAAATATGCATGCTCCTCGTGTGCTGGTACTTAAGTACTGGATTTCATCTGGCTTTTATGAGCCTCGGTTTCAACATCACTCCTTTATAACATTAATCTCATCATAATCAGTAATTATTTAAGTTCTGGCCTCCTGCATTTCCATAATTTTGCTGTACAAGATGAAAAAAAGCACTAGTTAAACTTTAACTTCTTGTGTCCACTGTCACTACTTTGTCATATCAGATAAATAAATCAATACACTGGCATCTCTCAAAATAGTGAAATCTGCCATTTCTGCATTTGCCTAGAAAACAGTGCATTTTCAATTAAATATCACCTTGACACACAACAAATATTAATTAATTAAAATCAGAGACATTCAAGAACATGAATTTTATGACTGTATCAAAGCAACAGGAAGGATGAATGATTTCTGCTTTTTCTTTTCTTTTAGTTTTGGAGGAGTTCAAATTACTTATTTTTTTGTAGAATGAAATAGCAATATCTTTAAACTCCCGTAACATTTCTGACACTTAGAAAGGTATAAAAGATTATCATTTTACTCCATGTTATAGCTGTACACTCATATTAAATAAGATATATTTCAGCATTTATATGCCTCTTACCAGAAACCACATATCTGATTTACAACTACTAGACAGCATCTAACAGCGCTTATACTTGTACACACAATGACTTTCCTCCATGTACCCAGCAAAGACATTTTCAAATGTAATTTGTGGTAGGTCATTTAAATCATCAGATTTCTCTCTTTCAAATTTCCCAAACAAGTAGAATAGCTAAAATAGTGGCTGCTCAGAAACACTAATCTCCATTAGTTTAACTATATGCTGTTACCAACAACAGCATACAGTTGGAATGAGTATTTCTGCATTCCTTGACCAGATGAATACAAAGTTTGCCTAGTTTATGCCAGCCCTGAAATGGTAGCTGCTGACATCAATTTCCAGTAATGCACAGAATTACATGAAAGTACACTTCAAATACAAGAAGAGCGCTTTTAAAAATAGTGTACAAGAGGGTATATATTTATACTCCAAGCATAAAGCTACCTTATTGTCAGAACTGGAAATCATTCCTATCAACTCTTGCTTAACTCAATGAGAGTTCTCCATGTAATGCTGCCACGTCAAAAATGCTGTCCCTCCTGTTTGGTGGTTTGTTTTTCCAGTGCAACTTGACAAAAGCCAATGTGATTAAAAATATGTATTTATTTATTTGTTTTTTCCAAGAGACTACTATTTTTCAAATCACACAAAATCTGAGAGCAACAGTTAGTTTTCACACATTTCCATTCAGCCCAGAAGACAGGTATGTAACCAGCAAAATCAGGTCAGAATGAAATACATCATACAATCATAGAATGGCCTGCTTTGAAAAGAGCCACAAAGATACCTAGTTTCAAGCCCCCTACCGTAGGCAGTGTCACCAACCACTAGACCAGGATGCCCAGAGCCACATCCAACCGGGCCTTGAATGCCTCCAGGGATGGGGCATCCAAAACCTCCTTGGGAAATTTGTTTCAGTGTGTCACCACCCTCTGTGTGAAAAACTTCCTCCTAATATCTAACCTACACCTCCCCCGTCTCAGTTTAAAACCATCCCCCCTTGTCTTATCACTTTCCACTCTCATAAACAGCCATTCCCAGTCCTGTTTATATGCTCCCATCTAATACATCAACAATTCTATGAACATTTCCAAAACAGTGTTACACAGAGTACAAATACAGAACAAATCTTGTGTCTAAGTTTGTGAATTCACCTATGAAAAGTATCACTGACCTGTACATCAGAAAAATGTTATAAATTCTCAGTGAAATGCCCTCTCTGATGAGATGAAGTAATTAAAAGCATTACCCCTAAAGGGTGATGCTTCTGAAAAGGCTGGATTGTTCCTCAGATGTCACATCCACAGGAAAGCATTCCTATACTTTCAGCAAGCATAGCACAGTATGACATTAACAGGGATTTAATCTGAGACTGTAAAATAGTATTGTAAAAGACAACAAGCCTAATGTGTACAGATTATATCCTCACCTAATGATGGCAGATGCTTTACTAAGCTTTTTAAAGGAGTTGTAACCTTGTAGAAGCCTGAGAGTAATTAATTTCTGTAACAGTCATCCAACCTGCTTAGATTCTTTTGTAAACCCTACTGCTTAGCGAAGGGAAAGAAATGTACACATTTGGATAATTCACACCAAGTTATAATAACGCGCTGTAATAACATTCTGGCTTTCAAGTGATAAAAGGAAAACTGTCAGTTTAAATTATTTTAAATTATGAGTCTCCAAAACTTTTCTTTTTGATGTGCATGCAGCACAAAACAACAGCTAGAGGCTCTAGGCAACAACTGTCCCACTGCTGCTTCTCCCTAATCCACACATTGCATTCCTTCAGCCCATGAAGTTTGATCTTGCCTACCTCCAACTCTAACCCCCCACCTTCTTTTGAAGTGAAACTCCTACTGTTTTGTTGTTTCAAGGTATTCTGTTCAATACTTACTAGAGGAAGAAAGAGTGAATTTTGTGAACTCTTGAGTAAAACAAAACAAAGAACAAGAAGCAGATTGCACGTTCAGATGCTGCAATTTGGCCTCTAAACCCTCTACTAGGGCACTAACTACCTGAAGACATCATCTATCTTGCTGAGCACTTGCATTATAAGCACTGGAGGCCTATGTACTATGCCCCAAGCACATACCTGGTTTCTCTGTAGCTTATCTTTTACACTTACGTTCATCATTTTTCATGACTGCAGAAATAAAATACACCATAAGTGCACACCACGGTATCCATTACATAGGCCTCCTTCATAACTGTATTCACACCTAAATTATTTCCTGCCCAGACCTTTGCAGTTCCCACATACTACACAAAATAACTCACAAAGCTTGAAAGCTGTGGCTGTATTTCACTGTCACACTCGTCCGTAAGTTGTTGGGTTTTTTTGCTTATTTATATCACCTCTTCCCACCCTCTCTCTACCACAGACTTACCACTATGAGAGTGGAAAATTTTAAATAACATACAAAAATGACATACTGGTATCTGAATTTTCCATAGTTCCATTCTCATTTTCTGAAATACAAATACTCCCCTAATGTCTTGGCCTTCTTGTTTTGAGTCTTTCATCCCAAATCCATCTCTGTCTTTACCAAATTGCAGTGGGAGAAGCCCTCCTCTGCACTCTCTACAGAAGTTCTCCTTCAGTTGTCTTTCTCAGACTGAGTAGCCCAGAACTGGACACAGCACTCCAAAGGTGGCATCACCAAGGTAGAGTAGAGGGGGAGGATCACCTTCCTCAGTCTGCTGGCCACACTTTTTAATACTCCCCAAAATAATAGTCCTTCTTTTTGTAAGAACAATGTCCAATAGCACACCTCTTTCCACTGGCTTCTTTACCACCTGCATCAGAATGTTATCTTCGACACACTACAGGAACCTCCTGGACTGTGTGTGCCTGGCAGCATTGCTTTACCAGCAAACATCAGGGTGATTGAAGTCCCCAAAAGGAGAACCAGCGCTTGTGATCACAAGGCTACTTCCAACCTGTGGCACAGCTTGTCACCATGCAGTTTTCTACAACTGAGGACAGAGATAGCGACTTGCAGTTGTCTTTAGTCAACAGACACATTAAGAATACTT
The DNA here is from genome assembly GCA_035772895.1 of Perdix hodgsoniae. Taxonomy (NCBI): domain Eukaryota; kingdom Metazoa; phylum Chordata; class Aves; order Galliformes; family Phasianidae; genus Perdix; species Perdix hodgsoniae. Next base: position 3,026,393 of record JAPSGF010000056.1, on the reverse strand, counting down.
TGTCCCCTCTGTAAACATAAGTTCCCATTTGAAGTAACATTTATCTAAATAGTGCCTAAATTCTTTCCTTTTAGATTATAAATTATTTCTAATGCGCCTTGGAAGACACAAAGAGTAGAAAGTAAAGGCAAACCAAACTGCTTAATCACATTAACTTAACAGCCGCATGTTTTTAATACCAAATTCTGTTTTGGAAGAAATAAAATGCTGCAAAAGAAGTTTAAACTATTGTTCTTTGTAACAGTAAAAACAAGAGGTGATTTCTAACATTTCATAAATCTTGCATTTTCCTATTTGCTTCCAAGCTTCAGGGCAGAGAATAAAAGGCTAATGAAATGCAGGTCAGTCCCTAATTGTCTTTTTTTATAATTTATAGTTAGTGAAAACAAAGCTGAAACATTCATTTTCATTATTATAAAGCATTTGGATTTAATTTCTTGATTTTGTAAATTCAAGGTTACACAACAGATGTAATAAAAACCCTCAGTAATACAGTAACCACCAACACAAACACAGAACATGAGATCCTCACTCTGAAGTACAATCAGACAAGTACTTTAAAGTGTATCCCTTCTCAGATATTATTTTAAAGTTCTTTTGAAAAATCTAGGGTAGTAGGCATTCCAGCTTATATTGCTTAACTGTTCATTTATTTCATACCATTTAATCTGCATCTCACCGATGACAATCCTGTTTTTTCTTGTGATACCATGACCTCCTGTAGAGAACCATCTTGCTGCATGTAACAGCTTCTCTCAGACTGACAGCTGTTAAATGTGTGCTGCTCTGAAACTAATGCCTTCTATTTTATTATATTGTCCCACAACATCTGAGAAGGATGTTAGTAGTAAGGCAGTAGAGACTAAGTTTTCTCCATTACATGTTATTGCCGTGTGACAGATGGCAACAGAGGGGCAGCATGACAAAATGGTCTGATAAGTCCGATATGGAAGTGCATTTGAAAAAAAGATGTGGAACTGAATTCCTCTATGTGGAAAAAATTGCACCCATTTATGTTCATCAACACTGAACTTCTATGGAGCCCAAACAGTGGATGTGAGCATCACAGCATCTCAGCAGGGGTGATGGCAAAGTGAACGACCAGCCACGTTCCATATGGTCATGACTTTTTTTTTTTTTTTAAACAAGTGTGGCACGTGGGCTCTTGCTCATCACCAACAAAAATGTATAGGTAATGGTAGTGACTGTGTTGAAAAATACAGGTTTTTAGCTAAGAATTTTCTATATCAATTAGCATTACTGTGTCCTTTGCATCTCTTGTATTCTCCAGAGAGATAAAAAGGAGGCATTACCTCTGAAGCAACCTAGGTATACCACTGTTTTCATTCCCTCTTTTCTAGACCAATTACAACTTACTATCATTTCTAAACCTCTTACAAATTCTCTTACTTTCCTTTGGATTCTGACTCATTTTGTCCTTACAGCTTGGCGTTCCAGTTTAAGCACGCCTGTTAGTTTATATTCAGCCTCACCAATGGTAAATAGAGTGGAAATGTTATTTCTCGCTTCAACTGCAGTATTTCTGCCAACAGAACTTTCACCGTGTTTTGCTGACTTACTCATTCTGCCACAAACTGCTATCCCAATATCTGATTCTGCAGTATTTCTGCCTAGCTATCTACCTAGCTGCACTTCTACCTTTCTGGTTTGCAGACGTATTTAGCACTATTTATCACATTTTATTTTGTTCAGTGCAGATCACTACTCCAGTTTATCGAGATTTTGAAATAATAAAGCTTCTTTGTAATTTCTAATTTGCTTGGTGGTGTCTGCTGATTTCTGTACACGTGTTCCCACTACCACAAAAAGCATGAAACATTTCTTGTCCAAGAGAAGGTTTGTGTTGGCTGTCAAGTTCAAGAGCAAGCGACTACTAAGCTTTCTTTAAGAAAATTCATTTACTTGGTAAAGTAATCCCATTATAACAACTAAAGTGAGAGTTCCCTGGTTTCACTTGTGATAATGTTAATGCACCCAGCTGCAATTAAACTGAGATAAAGTTCTGTAAACCAAATCCAGGAGCAGAAAAGCCTGAAATGGTAAGGGAGAAATAGAGCAAAAAAGGCCACAAGCAGTATTCACTTTATCTCCACAAAGTCCACTGCTATGTAAAAGTCAAGGAAATGATGGACAGCTACTATTGTTATCCTTTTTGAATGCCTGAGGGATGAGAATTTGGGAGTGCCTCTCTGAAGGCACACCAAGAAAGCACACAAGGGCATGGACAGAAATGGTACGGCACATTGCTGAGCACCGTCCCCATGCTGCAAAACAACTGACTCACAGGAACTCTGCACATCTGGCTGCCCAGGACCGTAGCACAGTGTACCTTGGTAGCATTGCAATGAGTAGCTCCTGCTCAGGATAGAGAAGAGGTAAGACACCAAAATCCAGCACTAACTGGAAGGGAGAGTGCTGTATGCAAGCCACATAGAATTAGGGTCTGGATGAAAACAATCAAGAAGAACGTCATCATCTCCTACTGCCTGGACCACACCTAGCTCCATAAATATCTTTTGCCTACTGTGTTCTTACTGTGCACTATTGATAAAACTATCAAATGTTTGGTCACAGTAAACCTTTTTTGCAGTCAGTACTTCAGCCTTAAGTGCTCACTTCTGTGATTATTTTCCCCTCCACTGTCTAAGCTTTTTCTATAGACTCCTTTAGGTTTTGTTTCACACAAGCTAGGACTCATTCCACATCTCACCATTTCTAATTATTTTAAGGGTGGTACATTTTTCCAATTACTCTTCATAACTTCTTCAAGCCATCCATTCACACAAAAACCTGCCTTTTTAGATAATTGAGTCATTCTAAAATCATATTGATCAGTGAGATTAAGTATGTTTTAAAGTAGCTTTTATTCAGGAAAAGATTTCATGAATTTGAGGTAACAGAAGCAATAGAAAAAAAAAAAGTCAAAAGAGTATGGTGCCTGGTGTTTCCTTTAAAGACAATGAGATCATGCTGCTGATTTTAATGAAATCATTTCATTACAAATAGCTAAAGGACCAAAATTTTACAGTTACTCATATTAAAACACAACTGTCTTTTCACACTTACTAAAACAATGCTGACTGATTAAATGAAGTTTTAAAGTGAGTTCGTATTTTACACTAACATTAACATTCTGTGGATAAAATGTATTTAGTATTAATTTCCTGTATAATATGAAACGCATGAGAGCTTCCCACTTCCCACTCAGAAAATATTTTTTACTTCAAATTCTGTCAAAAATCATCTGGACGATAATCCTTATTGAATCCACAGGGTGAAACTGCATCCTATGGAAATCAGAGGGTGAAATTTTGCCCCAGTGAATTACAGTATCCAACTGTATTTCCTCTAGTGAAGTTAAGGCAGAAGACAAGGATTTTCAGGGAAAGACTCTCTCTAGATGTAGCAATTACAAAAAACATACAGGTATACGTAGAACACTTTGATCCCTCTTTTAATACTATTTTTGTTGTGAACATTTATCTCAATACCAACATTTTCACATTCTCCTGAATAGTTTTGCAGAGAACATAGCCTCTAGAGGATAGAAACAGAAGATGACTAAGAGAAAGTCTTATGTCTTTTCCACAAAAGGGTTCTACAAAACACTTTTTTCATAGACTTCACCTCATAAAGAATGCGTACAACAATCAAATTAGGAAGGGAAAAAAATCTAAGAGAACTCCTCTCAAATAATCAGGAAATAATACCTATTATCATATGCGAGAAAGCAGAGGAGGCAGGAAAAAAGCACTGTATATTAATGAAATTCACGGTATAATTTATTTCTAAATAATTTAAAGTGTGTCAGAGGTGCACATAATTAATATCACGTTCTATTCATTCTGGCTTCTTACATAACCGAGAAAATTTTAAAAATTTCTCACTAGATCACGGTGAGAAATTTCACTTCAACATGATTTAGGTATCTCTTAAGTGAGCTATCTGCTTGAAATGCAGTGTGACCTTTCACAACAAATATTACACCTGCTGCTCTCATCTTAATATGAGACTGTATAATTTAGCAATAATATTTAGTCTAACAATTTCTAAAATACCTGAGTGCCTAATCCCCAGGAATAGAGCACATTTGTGTTTTAGTCTTTAATGGCGTGCATTCAATCTAACAGTCACCAGGGCATTAATCCTGCAAACTCTCACAAACGGAAATTCAGCTGAATTTTGCAAGCATTGCCAACACAGACAGAGGAAGACCAATCAAAAAAAAACGCTATATTTTTGAGACAGACATATCACTACTTCAGTGATTTCTATCAATCCAAATGAGCAGTACCAAGATCCACCACCACCCTGCCATTCTGAAAAGCCGTTTCCCATCAGATTTCCATGTGTGGTATTTTAAATACTTACAGACAAACAGACTCCCCACCCTAAACTTCTCAGAGCCTCAACAGCTGTTTGACTGTGAAACTGCTTCTAGAAACCTTACAGGAGTTCAGCAACAGTAGCCACTGCAGTGGCTGCCCCTTTCTTGATTTCTGATATTAACACAATCATCTTGCCATGTCTGTTACATTTTACAGTACAGTGTAAAATCAAATAAATCGTCCCTGTGTGTTCCTATTAAAGTATGCCGAAGAGTTAACAAGAAAACATAAGAATTGTATATTACTTAATGAAATCTGGAAATAATAATACTTAAATGAAGTTTTTAAACCAAAAGCTTATACAGATATATAAAAAAGCACATGATTATAAAATCTGATCAATTTCAGATCTTAAAAAAATATTCAAAAAATTAAATTTGAAATCATGTAAACTAATGTCACCATTGTACCCTTAACGTACCTTAAATACCTTCTGCAGTATTTAGCAAAAAACTTTTTTGTCAAAGAAAATTAATACAAAAAAAGAGAATACTTTCAAAAGTATGTATACATCTTTCAAAACCCAAAGCACTAAACTGACAATTTAGATCAGAAAGCCATACAATAACAGCAATAAGGATGAAAAGAAACAATAGAAAACCTGAATGCACTACAGTCTTCTGCACAGAGACTAATCTTCTACTTGTCTTCTGTATTTACTACAGACTCATAGCTAATTCATTCTTTATCATAGATTCAGTCTTAAATTTGTGTTTTTCCATTCTGCTCCATTGTAAGATATTGGGTAACTGTAAGGCATGTTTCTTATAAGCTCTAAACAGCATTGTAACTTGGGCCCTGCTACCATGTTTTACAAACACTACATGCTATATTTCATATCTGATGCTGCAAGTACAGTCAAATATACATAACGAACAATGAATTAACCACACTTTTTTGAGCGGACATTTATTCTTGCCAAACAATTTAGAAATAATACTAAATAGTTTAAACAGACAGAACTCTGGCCTCAATTCAAGAAAAGCAGTAAGACGCTTTAAAAAAAAAAAAAAAAAAAGCCCCTCAACAGAGCTGCCTTTTCCAGACAAAGAGCCTTTTTTTTTTTTTATTTTGGCAGGGAGCTTCAGGCGCCAAGCCAAGGAGCTACTTATCAGCTGTTTGACATCAGGGGAGGCCCACGTGCGTCAGCAGGCCCAGCAGGGACCCCTGGCTCACAGCAAGGCACTGAGTGGTCCTTATCTTATCAGTTGGCAGGGCCCGACACTTCATCCACAACAGTGTGAAAAAAAAGCAAGAGAAAAAGCAGGGGAAGGAAGGAAGGTGTGTGTCACTGGGAGGGAGGAGACCAAAAGCGACCTGTGAGCCAGGCTGTAGTGCAGATCATGGCTGGATTATACTTGGACCTACTGTGCTGCCTGCTGCTGCTTAAAATCTCAACAGTGGTTTCTCCTTCTTTCCATGGGAGAGGAATGACTTCTCATTTATTTCCATGTGAGGCAGAACAACGCGCACACTAGAGGGACAATGCTCCCTTTCACACACAGCTGGTAGAGAAGGTTGCCAAAGAAAGGGGAAATATGATACACTCATTAAAAAGCTTATCAAGGTAAGCACATCCTCCAGGAAAGCTCTGAACCAGCACAGTTGCTTAATGAGAACAAGATTTAAATGGCCCAGTTTATTTCTTCAAATGCACAGCTTCAACAAGATTTATTACCTAGGCAAATTATTCTTGGGGAGGTACTGTATCGTAAGTTATGTATAAGTACATCTCCAAGCTTAAAAATTGCATAAACGAATCTTTGTATTTAGTACTTGGAAAAACATTCACCCAGGAAGGCAATCAAGTAAAACATCTGCTTTCCAAGGCTTATTTCAACTGAAAAAATTTGTTTAATTACTCAGAAAAATATGACTTGTCTTACCCTACTCTTCCTACACAATGTGTATGAATCAGACAGTAAAAAAGTCACCTCCTTCAGATTAGTTTGCTTAAATGAAGAACTATTCTATTGCTAAGGCTGCATCACAGAGTAAAAATTAGAAGACAAAATGAGAAGCTGTTAAAGTATCTGTGGAAATTACTGGGTTTGTACCCTGGAATACTTTTTATAATGAATTCCAGGTATTTCCTCCCAATTTTTTTATTTTTTTTTTAATCTTATACTCCAGTGAGCCAAATTGACATGAATACACAACAAAGCTGAACTCCTCAACACTTGAAACACACAAACTGTATTCATCGAGGATTCAGCATGGCTCCTGCATCCTTGCCAAAGGACCAGGACTGGACACCCTCTCATGGATTCGGCTCACTGTGAAGAAGTTTCTTCCTACATTTCTAGTTTTGTTACACAAAATACAGTTTTCACAGAGAGTATCATCAAAAAATTGTCACGTTTAGCCATCCTATCCTTCAAGTTTCATTCTTCATCCTATGTCAGCTTTCTGATCCATAAAAATACTGTGTAGTTTACAGGACAATCATTCCTCTGAAGAGGCAATATGATTTTATGGTCAAATGCACTAGCAGAAATGAAGACCTAAATGAAAACACATCCTAAACCTTTGTCAACATTGCCAGTAGAATAAAATCTGTACCATGAGTTGAGTGTATTTCAAGAAATTTTCCAGTACAAGCAGTATGTTTTCTTCTCCAAATATGACTTGACTATTTATAAGGTAAATATCAATAATATTGCTCTCCTAAAATACAAAAACAGAAGTTTATTACTGCAGATCCTGGCATTTACAACACTGCTATAGAGTGAAATACTTCATATACACTGTTTTCCTATGAAAAAATATCTATGAAATTACTACAATATTACTTTTTCAAATTTTTACTATTCTACTTTATTTTTCTGTTCTCTTATTACTTTAACAACCTCTTTGACAAAAAAAAAAGTGTTATCAAGTTTAGTAGACAGAGAGAAAAAAAATACAATCAGAAATCTGACATATAATTTTTTCCTATACTGATCCGCAATCTAACCTTTACAGATGGATTTCCATGATTGGATAAAGTGCATATGAACTAGGAGACTCAACAGATGATCTACGGACCACGTTATTTCTCTGAGAGCTAAATGATGCAGCTTAAACACAGAAGTTACTGGCAGTGATCAAAGATCACTTCATGTGGAATCATGTGTCAACATAGCACATGACATGCAGAAGGTAAGTTTTTTAGATCGCACGATTTTTGGAAAAACACTATATAGATCTATAATATACATACAGATAACTATAATATACATATATATATACACACACATATAGATAAATTGGATGTGATGCTTCATTAGCCAAGAAAAACAGAATAAAATAACATGCTATGTTATCCATGTCCATGCTATCACTTGGCTTCTCAAGTACTGAGAAAAGCCTATATGCATTTTGCAACTCTGTCTTCTTCCTCCTTCATTATTTTGACAAGACAAACCTGAAGATCTCAATGCAAACATACGTCAACAATTCATTTTACAGAAAAGCTGATTTGACTGCTGAACTTAAACCATACACCAATGCTTTGCCAGCTGCTGTCAGTGCAATAAAGTAGATTCTTACATTCCTAAATCAGACCATACTCTACACAGTGAGTACACATGCTATTTACTATTCAGGTGTGGCTTTTGTCAAATATATACATAAAAGCTGATTTGTTTTATTATAACAAAAATTCAAAGCAACATTCACTTAAGTCAATGGCCTAACTACGTTTTGGATAATGCCTTTCTTTCTCTTCCCCAGAATTAAGGTAGGCCTTAAAGAATGCGCCAGATGATACTCCTTTCACATTCTTGTTCAGTTTTTCATTTAGATTGTTTTTAAAATGCTAAATAAGTAAAATGTCATCACGTCTACCAAAGACTTCATGTCACAGCAGGCATATGCTTGCCCAAGTCTTCCACTAGTATTGTGATGACTTTCAAAGAAAGATCTTGCTTTCATTTTCAGATTCAGATTTTGCTTCCTGCCAGACAGGAGGAATCTGGGTGGTGAAATCTACTGTTGTTTAGGATTTTAGGTTTGTGTTCAGAACTATAGTGAATTTATTTTTTTCTTTTTGCAAGGAAAATAGGAGAAAAGAGAATGAGAAAAAAGAAAAAGAGGATTTTTTTTTCCTATGAAAGAAAACAAGTAGAATTTAAGTTATTTACAGGGAAGAGGGAGGTTACTGGTCACACCAAGTCTGACTAATCAAGTCGTACTTGATTAGTAGACTAATCCTGTAAACAGGAGCTCTCTAAAGTAGTTCCGTTGTAAAAAACAATGAAATAGCAAAGTTCTAAGTATTGTAGCTGAATTAAAATAACAAGCAGACCTTCTTTTCTATCCCAGAATATAAAATAAAAGCAAGTATAATGTTTGCTTCTGGAGAGCTCAGTTTAGAACTTGAACTTTGGATTTGGTCTCACGAACTTATACAGAGACAACACAGTCATTCAAAGGCGGCTGTAACAGACCTTTGTTGCTACAGTCAGATTCCTTTCCAACAGTATAAATACCCTTCTGCCGATTGCAATCCTATCCCAGAGGAAGAAATTCCAATAGTGCATTTGCCTAAACACTGGAAATAATAATAAAAAAAAAAATCTGGCCCTCCGTAAGAGAGCATGGTTGTCAGAACCACACAGAATAGAGGTACTGGAGTTACAGCCATGGTACAACCAATAATTTGTTCAAACATGGCCAGTCAGTCACACATACAAATACTTGTAACTGCAATTATTGAAGAAGTATTACCAAATCTCACAATAAGGTGGCAATTCCACTGAAATCACTGATTTTAGAATTAAAGAATGTCAAAACATTTGTTGAAAACATTCAATTTCCTTTTTCAAAGGAGTAAATATACAGTTTCATTTCTAATTTTAACATAACTAATTTTAACATAACATACATTACATATTAATCTCTCTGAAACTTTAAGTAGAAAACTAGCATTTGTGCAAATCATTTTATATTCTCTGTAGCTGAAATAAAATGAAAACTATAACTAAGTAGCCAGGATATACATTTTTCCATTTAGATTGCAAGCTATGTATGGGGATAGGAAGGAACTCTCAACTACTGAGAGTTTCAGACAGTAAAGTCTAATTTTGAGCTGAAAGAGGAAATGTCCTTTGGCAACTTATAATCTGAAAATCAGAACACTTAAGCTATGTTTTCTAATTCTTGTATGTGACCAGAGAACTTCACTGTTTTATTTCACTATCTGTAAAATGAAATTGTTCTCATTCAAGCTTCACCTATTCTTAGGGTAATACCCAACTCTTACACACTAGTTTGATTCATATATTTAGCATAATAACGTCAAAAGGGCCTCTTCACATGCTTAAAGATAATTACATATGAGTCCACAAAAAGAAGAACTTAAGATTGCTCTCTGTAGATTGAACATCCCATTTAGCACAGTGAGGCCTTGATCGTGACAACTTCCTCTAAAATACTCTGGTAAAAATAAATCTTGTCATTGATCATTTTTATATAAGCATTTTTATAGATTTTATATATATATATATATATATATATATAAGCAGTCCATGACTGCTTTCTCCAGAGCAGTCTCTTGAACTGTGAGATGGCTAAAGCAACCCCCAAATTTCCCTATCTTGATGACAAACTGCATCATACTTTGACATAACAGTTCTTCTTTTATAACGTTCTGGTGTAATTGTGTTCAACAGCCTTATGTATGTAACAAGGAAAGCAGTAGGAAACCAAAACCGCACAAATAACATAAGTCAAGGAAAAAATTTATATGAGCTGATGTGGCCAAAATCAATGATTAACATACCCTACTTAATGAAGGGCCATGAGAAAGTTAACTCCAGTATGAACTGTTATCTTATCCACAGATAACGCTTGTCCACAGCTAGAAGAATGATGTAGCAGGAACTGGAGGAAATCTGTTTCCTTTACCAAATGCCTTGCTCTTCTAGCATTCTATCGTGGAAAGTACTACAGAAGTAGCACAAGAGTTTACTGTGCTAGTAAGTTATTTTAACAAGTCTGATAGCATGAAAGCATAATAAAAACCTTTAATGAATACATCATCAACAACAACAAAGTCTTTTGTGCACACAGTATTATCTGAGTTTGGTTTTTTTTTATCTCCATTGTACCTGTATGACTGAATCACAAGACGCAGGTATGGGAAATTAAGCATCTTAGAAAGCGTATGTAGTAACAGAAAACCCTTTGCTTCAATTGCTGTTTAGGCAAAATGCTCATTCCTCCACAAAATTCATTAAAAGTATCTTAATTGGTTACTGTCAAGGAAACACCATGGACATGCTGAGAATTATGTCCCTTCTTTTAAATTCTAATTCATGCAAAAGTACAGATTACCTAAACACCCATTCCTATTCTCTTAGGGAAAAAACACAGTTTATAACATTAAAAGCACAAACTAAAAATCTTGCTTCAAACACAATTTTAAAACGGACATTCATACCAAAAACATTAGCTGTTAAGTGTTCTTGTAACTCATTTTTTCCACCTTAACAAAATTTCTTCCAAAACAATGTTGCCTTTACTTCAACATAATTCAGCAGTAGATTTGATTTCAGACCTACACATTGCACTACTTGTCTTCATATTGCATGTTCAAGTCATATTTTTCTGTAAATTTAGACCTTATGCACTCTAGAAAGTTTGGCAAAAATTCAACTAGATTATTGTTAGCAAACTAAATGTTACAGGCAAACATTCCCTGCTAGGTGCCATTTTTCTCAGAAACTCCAGGCTACCTTACCACATCGTGCCCTCTTCTACACCAACAGTGATTATCACAATTCAAATTGACATTCAACTGCTCATTTCAGGTGCAAAGTAAAAATTTAAAGTTTACTCCTTTAACTTTCAGAAACATCAATACAGTGATCACTGGATTGCAGTTTAAATTTTATCTGAAATGTTCACTTCTGCGAGTGACTGCACTGTATGTTCATCCTAGAGAAAGGCTTTAACTGACAAAGGTACATGAATATGCACAAACTGTCATCAAACTTCACAGTAAAATCTTACAGCTATTTTCCAGAGACTCAAACTTTTGAGTTTGGAGGCACATAAGATGCTTAGAGAATAAGATCTTTGCTCTGAAAATGTTTTCTTTTCTGAAGCTTAGAACACAAACATGTCAGCATGTGTCCAATTTACGTATTACTGACTTCAGCAGACATATTCACGTATCTAAGGAATTTTAAGCAACTCCCACACACAAATGCCTACAGCGATACCAAAATTTTGAAAGGGATCAAAATTGTTGTACAAAGATGACTTTCTACCTCCAAGATTCAAAAGCCTGCAACATTTCTAAATTATTTCTGAAAAGTATAAAAGCCTCACTTAGTATAACCCAGCTGCATAACTGCTATCTCGCATGCCTGCAGAAATAACAGCGTTGCTTGATTTTAAAAGAAACAACTCTCTAGGAGGACAGCAACAGCTGCTCTTGCACTGCCATACTAGCTTTTTGCTTCTCCATGGAGACTATAAGGCCATGTCTACATCAAGTTCTGAAACCTGTTTGCCTTCCCGTCTCAGTAAAACAAACTAACCCTTAGCCTTCCCGACCTTAAAGTTGTACTGTTTTTCTCTTCAGTTTGTGGGTTGTTGTTTATTTGGGTTTTCTAAAACTCATTAATAATTAGATAGAAGTAATCAACACATTTGTCATGCATGCTTCATCAAGTAGTTATCCTAGGCTCAAGCACTTGTGGTTTATCCAAGAGGATTCTAAGGCAAGCCACAAATATTTGTAACTGGGAACAAACATTTGAAGAGTGTCCAGATGAGCTTTTCAAATGTGTTGACAACCTTGAGAAAGGAGCATGTAATGAATGACTCAGTGTGCAGGTCTGGTGAAGACAAATGCTCATGGAACAGTTCTGAGAGGCAGATGCCAGTAACTGCTCAGGCCTCTCTGTAACATTCATGCAAGGTGGCAAGATCCAGCGAGCCCCCAAAAGGTTCACACAAACTTAATGGATGCTTGAAACTGGTCCCACCCTTGATTTCATGTGGCAGCTCACTCAACCATTTTAAAGCTACAGTGCTTTACTCAGAAGAAAACGTACTGTGCTAATCCTAGGCTATATCAGGTATACGATATAAAAAAAAAAAAAATAAGGTTAATCTTCCATTTCAACAAAGGACTTTTTAATAGTAGAGTTCTCAATAATTTCATTTGAACAATGGAGAGGCAGTTGGGTTGAATTCAGGCCAAGTTCTGCAAAAGAAGTGCTCAGCAACTCTGTATAAACCAGTAGAAAGCACAAAATGACAACAGGATTCAACTTTACATGCTCAGGATTTTACACAGGCAGCAGCTTTAATTTTAAGGCTATTCCTTTTCAAATATAACACAAAGAATAAAAAGACTTCTCTGTGTGAAAATTATAGGACCTATATTTGGTTCAAGTTAACACGTACTTTACAGAGTAAAGCACTTCCATCAACTTGTAAATGCTACAATGGTTTGTTATACAATAAATTAATTTTTAACTCTTCAAGCACTGACACCCTAGCTAACTGCAAGCCTGTCACCATTTGGTCTTTCAGGGTTTATTCTCTTTACTCATTCATAAACCAGATGGTTGGTTTCTCTTCACTGCACACATTCTTTTTGCTCCACCTACCAACCTTCTTTCCACTCCCTCCCTAGCAGATATACATCTATTAGTAACTGTTAGATGAGGCAGGTGGAGCTTGGGTACTTAGGAACATCGAAAAACTTGGACAAGAGAAGAACCTGATGCAGAGAGCAAACCAAACTGCAAATACAGCTGCATAGCTCCAGATGAAACTAGCCAAGGTCTGGTATGGGCTGCATGATCTGGAACTATGTGACCAGAAGAGACATCCAACATGTCTGCAGAACACAACTGCATCCAACTTCAACGTTAGTCTAGAGGGGCTTGCTTCTGGCCCCAAGTCCTACAGGTATAGCCCTGGTGGAAAGCAGTCCAAACAGATTCTCGCAGGCTCCACTCAGAGCCAATCCCTTGTGTCAGTATCTTTCATGTAATTTCACATGAAACATGCTAAAAGTAACTGCTCATAAATACCACTCCATCATTTACTACAAACTTTGTTTCCTGTGTGATTCTAAAAATTTTAAATTTGACAATATGACTCACTCTGTTGAGATTTATCTTAGCTGATCTTAGTTACTTAAGACACGTTAAAGAAGCCTAAGAATACTTCCTTGATATTATATCAATAACACAACTCATAGCAAACAAGAATTGTAAGAGGCAAACAGAATTATATGATGCATTACAAGCAAAGGTCAGGGCCTTAAAATCGGGGGGGGGGGGGGGGGGGGAAGGCATACTTTTAATGTTGGCAGAGCTATGTGGTCCTTCCCAAACACAAAATGTTAGTGCATAACTCCTGTATTGCAAACACTATCATTTGTCCTAAATAGCTCAGCTTGAGTTTATATAAGTAATAACTTTCAGTTCCAATTCTAGGCTGATCTCAGCCTCAGGCAAGGAGTGAAAAGCTGCTTGTTAAACATATGTAAAGTTACTAGATATTAAGCATATGTGCTTAACTATACTCAGACGCTTTCAGGTTCCTTTTAATTAACCTTCTCCTACACAAATGTTCCAACTTGCATTCAGAAAATCATCACCTAGAACACATTAACAGACAAAGACTATCCCTAAATAAAACTGTGATTGGTTTTATGAATTTCAGTATTTAAGACGAGACTCCTTCAACATTAAAAAAATACATAAAGTTATACTTTGATCCTAGTCTACACTTGACAATACTTCCAACTCAGGCTGTATCCCTAAAGTCTTCTATTAATCCTCTGAAACATTATTGACAATACTTGTCCAAAAATAATAAAAGGCTATTTTTGGAAAGGAAAATTCTCATCAGCAAAAATAAATAAATAAAGATAAAAAGCAATAATGTTAGTTAGAAACATACTATGTGGATATGCATTTTGGGAACTATTTCATCAATGGGATAAATAAAAACTTCAGCTGCTGAAAGAATGCCAAAAAAATCCACATTTTCTATGTACCCTGACCTCTTTTACCAACTTTCCTTACATAATATTCACGATATTAACTCAAATTTTCTCAACTCTGTAGTCACATTCCACTTCTACAACTATGCGCATCCCAAACCCTATTAACAACTGTCCTGCAACCGAAAAGTATGAATAAATGATGGCCTTATGAATGTGTTGACAACCTTGAGAAAGGAGCATGTAATGAATGACTCAGCTTGCAGGTCCGGTGAAGACAAATGCTCACAGAACAGTTCTGAAAGGCAGATGCCAGTAACTAATGCTAAATACTTATGAGATTTCTAACAGAAATGACTTCCCACAGTATTTCTTAAATACAGTATTAAAATTTCTATACAGAAAATAAATTAAGATAAATGAAGTTTAGAATTTTAAAGTTCATCCATTTGTCCATAGAATTTAGAGTACACATCAACATTATAATATGTATGTGTTGTACGACACTATGGATGAGGAAGGATTTTTTTTTTTTAAAGTTCCTTAAAAAAAGAACACTGACAGTTGCTCAACAAACGCATTAGCGCCTTTCAGCAGATGTTTCTAAGCCTTTAGATACGTCAGCAGCCCATGACTGCAAAGAATTTGGGAAACCACAGATTCAAAATCCTTAATGCATTTTCTGCTCTGATCTTTAGGTTTGTAAATTTATTATTAGATCTACAGTCCCACATAAAAACACAGCTAATCCAACCTGTTTAGAAAGAATTGCTGATACACCAAAGGAAAAAAAAAAAAAAAAAAAAAGACCCCCCTTCCTATGCAGTTTCAGTGCACCTCCAGATAGGAAAACTTGGAAGAAATCAGAAATACGGAACCTGTGACATGGCGTTCTTTGAGTAGCTCTCCACACCTGAACTACAAGGCTTTCATTGACAAATACCCCCACGCTAACGTATAAAAATAAACAGAACATACTTCATAAACAGGATCTAGTTTCATATTCATAGCATACAAAAGCAACATGCTGTCTTTTCTGCAGGTTTAGAGACACCAACATTGTGTTACTTTGTCACATAAAAAGAAATTTCAAATCAAAGTCTCTTGTTCCATGGGAAAACAAACGTTCAATGAGAACACTATCACAAGTACTACCTTCATATGAAAATGTTTAAACTGTCTGAGAACGCCTGTACCTGATTAACAACTATTTGTTGTTGTGCAGCAAAGTCAGCACAAACAAGTCAACATCTTCAGTTTAGATCAAACTTCACTATTAAACACAACTTCTTCAGAAGGAGATTATCCCTTTTTCTTTCAAAAGGTGTTCATACATCCTGCTTTCCTTTAGCTCACTGTAAGTTATCTAGAAGATGACACTGAATGCTTCCCAAGTTGAAAACTGTTTCTCTAAGCTTGACAGCTTCTCTCTCTTGTCTTTAGCAACTATCTAGGACCAGTATTCTTGCAAGAGAATAAGAAATTGAGCAGGAATGTTCTTTATTTCAAACATAAAACAAGACCTCAACTGACATTTATTTTATAAGGAGAAATTATTATTAAGAAACTCAATGAAAATGACATTATATCACATATTGCCAGTATTTGCATTCCCATTTTCAGGTTCCAGCATTTCCTCTACTATAACTGGGAGCATTAGGACCTAAATCAGCAGAAGGAAAGCAATTCCCCGTAATTTAGGTGTGAGTGATGTCAGTAGCTGTTAGAAGAGAAAAACAGTAACCCGTTGGGCTTTGCTCATGTGAGGAAAAAATCTTTCAATTAACATTTAAACTAAATGCAGGAGCACTATTTAATTAAAATAACGTGGCTATTTTTCTCCACAGCACAAGCAGGAGGCTGAAACATTTTTAAAAAAAAATCAAAACCCTGATATGAAGCATGCATGTTGCAGAACGATCCAGTATTTTCCAATTCTTTTGGAAGGCTGAAGTTTTTTTCAACTCATTAACTTGAAATTAGACCCTAAACTGACATTTTGTAAGATTACTCATGTATTAGGAAAAAAAGTCTTTTTCAGTTAGTTTTAATTTTCACCATTTGAGGCATGTTCATCAAAATATTTGCAGCATTTGGAGACCAAACTCACACATACAATGTTCAGCTTTTTCAACTTCTTTCATAAATATATATACTAGCTATCTTGCCATTCTGTGGTGGAGGAAAAGAAAAAAAAGCTGTCAACAGCACCAAGTACTCAACTGAAGAATTAACAAATTCATTTTTCTTTTGAAGACAGTCCTCCATGGGTGAGAATCTGTTTTGCTCCTGGTCAAGGTAGAAGGCTTTCAAAAATTAGAATGTGTATATACACTTTATTTTTCCCACTAATAATTCCTTAGCTAATTTGTAAAAACATAATAGAACTATGTTAGAAATGAAGTATTTTGACATCCGAGACATCAAAATGCATATCTGTAAAAAAAAAGTTACTAAAACATATGAGTAGCAGACCCTCCATAGCTGTTCACTATACACACGCCGTAGATCAGTGCTTCAGAACATTTTGCAGATAAATGAGTTTTCAAAATCTGTATTGCAATTAAATCAAAATCTGACATGCTTCTAAAGGTATCTCCTTAGTAAGCACTAGTTTCTACATTGGACTTAAAGTTCTGCTGGACTGATAATCAAAACAAAGTCTATATTGTTATTTCCTGCCTCTCCTCCTTGCAGAAAACTGTATTAATGCAATTTCCCAAAGTAATTATTCTCAGCCAGAAGAAAAGCCTGGGAACTGCTACCTAAAGGGCTTCATGTTTTAGAGGGCAACGAGCAGCTAAACCAGGATCATGGAGTGGAAACCATGATGAACCCTTAATTATAATATTTTTGTTAATAAAAATAGATTTGCTCTAGAGAACAAAATTATGTTTCCACTTCTGACATCATTATCCCATGAGATACTGAGGAAGTCTGAAAGGCCAAACAACTCAGTAGGAATCAGCAATTCCAGATGTCACGTTCTACCACAGACTTCTTCAGCCTGATTGTCAGACCATCTAGTCTGTTTTCTGTTTAGGTTGTTTTGTGTTATGAGCACTACTAAAACAACACACACCAAAATTGTCAAGAGGGACACATTAGCACAGAACATAAAACTTAAGGCTACATTCCAAAATATAAGCCTAAACCTCTCAATTCCCCCTCTGGAAAGTGGCCACTGTAATAAAAGACTACAGCGATTAGTTTGAGGAAAAATACGCCTAGCAAATAAGAAAAACAGTTATGATTTTTACTGCCATTCACTTATTTTTAGAAATTTTCTTGGAATCCCTTCACATGGAGAGTGGCTGCTGAATAGAGCGATTAATTTATGGTGAATAATTCCATTAGTCAATCAACCAAGAAAGTATGAAAAAAACTAACACATCTTAGTTTTTAAAATCAGAATCAAGATATACTGGGTCAGGATGGAAAGGAAAAAAACAGCAAAAAAAAAACCAACATATACAGTTAAGATAGTTGAATCATTGCATTGCAAAGAATTGACTGTTCATTTTGATTTATTTGCTTTTTTTTTTTTTTTTTTTAGCCCTTTAGAGGTCTAGTATTTTGATAAACAAGCACTCAATGCTGCTGTGGTACAACACTGACAAACTGTGGCATAAAAGATGCAAGTTGATTCAGACACTAAATAAGAACTTTTTAAATACTTTTTTTTTTTAAACCTCATTTAAAGTTCTCTTCCCTTATACTTTTTAAAGGCTAACTAGATCCAAATACTTAATTGTTATTGATAGTAATAATAAAAGACAGGAATCAGAACTGCCCACATTCCTGAAATGTTAGGTTATTTAAGAATACTTAATACAAAAACATTTATAAAAATATAACAGTGTTTTCTCTGTTCACTACTTGTGTCTTACAGAATTTATAGCATTAGTATAATTTTTATTCAGAAAAGCTGTAGCTGTTAGGCTATTTGCTTCATTTTCAAAATAAATAAATAAATAAACTACCACAGCCTGTTATTAATCTGCTAGTTTGTACATTTAGTGATTGAAGAGAAGCAACATTTATCTAACATGACACATCTGTTATAAACTCTTGAGATTAATAAATTACTGTGAATTGAGAATCAGCTGGACTTGCATTCTACTTTCATTGGCCTACTGAATAGTTCTCTAACAACAGAAACTACTCTATTCCCTTGCTTCTATTTTCTTTAACCTTAGTTTTTACAGTACATCTTACTAATGGTGGCTACGTATATACCATAAGGTAGAAACATACCCAGCAGGTTCAAATGAAAACTTCCACAGCAATCTCAGCCTCACTATGTAAACAATATCACTTCTTCCTTCTCTACTCCTTGCTGAAATGTTTTAAGCTGAAAGTCTCACATAGACAGTTTAAAGTTGACCCTGAAGCAGTGAGCTGCCTATGAGTGATCCAAGCACAAATTCATATTAATTTTGGCTCTCTAGAGATGCAAGGCCTGCTGTTAGATCATGATCAATTCTGGACAGTATTTTACCTGTTGTTATCTGTAATTAATTTCATGATGCAGTGCTGGAGATGTAAATTGTAGCATCAGTCCCTCAACTGCTTGCTTGGGAACATCACTGAACACACAATGAAAACATGAAAGAAATTTAAATAACATAACACAAAGTCACACAGGGTTTACTGTGCAGTTATCAGTACCCACAGAAAGTGTCTTGGGCTCACAGAAGCCCGTTTCAAGACACTTTAAGAATAGAGGAACAGGCTGTGTTGGGACTCATGATAAAAGTTAGACAAGCTCATGCTAGACAAAAGAAGTTGGGATTCTAACTAGTAGAACAATCCTGTCTAACAAGCACTGAATTAAGTATGAGGATTTAGTTTTCACAGGCATACATATCAATTCAACTATCAATTAAAGTAGTACTTTGAAACAGAAAAGCAGGTAAATTCTCTCCAAAATGTCACAAAATAATAGTCACACAACCCAATAGGGAAACGAAGCAGTGGCATTTTTCATATGTATACCTAGTGCAATAACTCTGAACAGCCAAAGGAGCCCAATTACAAATACTTGCCATTTAAAGATGTTCCTCTCCGGTTGTAAATTCATCATTAAATACACTCCAAGTAAAAGTTAAGCTTACAAAGCCTATGCACTTACTCTTCATAAACCTTAAAACAACATTCTCAACATGGATTGGCAAAAAGTGTCCTTTGATTAGCCCTCTATGCTGTAGCACAACTTTTTTATTACTATAAACTGCAGAACAGTTAGAGCTGAAATCTCAGTATCTTCTACGGACACCTCTTCTAGCAAGGAAAGCCCTACCTGTAACCTTGCATCAGGTTAGGTTTGCAGTAATGCCCCTTACTGAATCTGATATTTGATGAGCAAATTTGGTGTCAATGTCTAGAAGCATTAGTGCAGTCAGTACCAGAAAACCTAGAAGCATGTATGAATGGCATTTATCCTCTATACTTTCATATGTCCCCAACATCTTACTTTAAAACAGTGCAAGTTGTTCTTTTTAGTACTAATTTGTCAATGCAAGCCAGGTCACTCGCTCCTCTTGTACTGTCATGACATCCACTATACTTTTAGAAGCCATAAGGACAACCATTAGGATAACAGCTGATGTAGTGGTAAAGGCATTATATAACATTTCATAGCAGTTAGGCTACTTCTTATTGCCCAACAAAAAATAAAATGTGACCATGACTGAAAATTAATATGAAAGACAAAGTAAACAGAGTATTACTCAAAAGTAGAAGGCTTCAAGATCAGATACATGCAGTCAAGCTCATTTTTCCAGCCCAGCTGACACCACAGCTCAGAGTAGTAGGTGTAGCACAGGAATGCAAAATCTAGTTGAGTGCAATCCTTGCAGTATCTGAATGACAGATGGAATTATATCTACAGTATTTACATGCTACAATAATATAAATACAAAAAGATACATAAATATATGTGTATATATATAGTGTATTATATGCTACAATAATATAAATTATTTTCCTTTCTTGAAGAAGTTTTGAGTTTTGCTTAAACAAGATTAGCCCTCTGCTCTTGCATGTACGCATATGGAAGTTGAGCATATACAAATATTACAAAACCTCAGGAACAATGCCCAAAGCAATGGCATTTTCTTTTCATCTGGCTGGTGAACTACCACCCTGCCTGCACACATCATTTGCCTCCTTACATTCGGTACAGTTTCTAGAAGTTTATGAAATATAGTAGTATAAACTAATACACAAACAATGTTTATTTTTAACCACAATAGCTTTTCTTTTCTTTCTTTTTTTTTTTTTAAATAATTTATTGATTGCCAAAGGATGCTATATGATTGTCTTAACTGCCAGATGTTTTGTTTTAAAGCAGTTTTAAAAGAGATCAAGAGGACTCCTTTTCAAAGCTGGGTTTGCCTTATATTCTATCACCTGCCCCAGAAGTGCAGTAGAGGACCCCCAGAAGCATTTCTGTAAAGCATGCAGCATTAGTCTGAAAGAAAGATTTTAAAAGGAACTATGTGCAAAACTGTGGATTGAGCAGCACAAAGACAAAAGTTATTTCCTTGCTTTAATACAAAAGAATACCAATTAATTCTACTGTGCTGCTCCTGAACACCACACAATAAATGGTGAATTGTATTCAGGGGATTTCTTTCCCTGCCAATTTTTTCTGCCTTTAGCAGAGAAGCAAACCTGGAACATGGAATTGACAATTTCTTACTCAACATGTAAAGTTGTTGCCATTGTCGAGCTGATAACATTAGTTTGTTTGTTGTTTTTGTTTTTTTTTTTTTAATCCCTAACCTGCCAGACTCCAGCTGTTGTCTTAGTCAAAACCTGAGTTTTCCAATAACTAGGAATTGCAGCTGCTCAGAATGGTTCACTAGGGATTTGAACCACCACAAACATTACTCATTTGGTTCTGCCCGGATCAGAGTTCTTTGGCCAAAAGGCAGGGTCAGGCCTGCCTGAGATTTGAGACACACAAGTTAAACGCTTATTTTCTTTTTCTTTTGTTCTCAGAAAAGTAATATTTCTCATTTAGCCTTTGAAAAAGTATCCATAACTCTTAGCTAACGTAAAAACAACTTTCAAGGTCTACTTTTCATGGATACTCTACACTAACTGCTTGTGAAAAAAAGATCATGAATTATAACTGAAAATAACCACAATGTTACTGCTCCCATCTGTCAGTTTTGCCAAAGCCAGAAACTAAGAAAAGTGTTTCTTATTTGAAATATCTTTACTTAAATGCAATAAATGAGTTTCTTCACTGTGCCTTTGTAGCTGCATGCAACAGGTGCTACTATAAATATTAGAGAATTTTGATGGGTAAACACCCAAAGTGCTGCCCAATTTAAACAATCCAAATTGGAATTAGTTTTGTTTAACAAATGCTGTCACACAAAGTACTGTCAGCAGAGCCTCAGAGTTTATGGGAAATTACTATTTAATGTTTAGCATTTCAATGATACTTATTGTTTCTACTCTCATATATTAATTTCAGATGGGAATCCTTTAAAAGAAAAAAAATAGAATCCTAAACTTTCCATTTCTCCAACTATTATAAACTGTTCCTGCTCAGATTACAGACATCACACATCCTAATTTCCTCCTTTCCTTTCAGCGTTTCTCTCCAAAAACATAAGAAAGCTATCCTGCTCCCTGAACCCGGTAGCCCTCTACTACTTGTCATCCCTCCTCCGTATTTACTTTTCTTCTATTTTTTTGAAACATTATTCTGACTATCATCAAAATGACACTCTCATTGCATTTCTCTACTGTTTCTGCATTGTGCAGCATAATAAGCTATCCCGTAAAATAAAATCACTGGCTAACAAGCAAATACCTCTAATTGGAAAAGAGAAAGTAGGTTGTTCAAGCTCACTGACACAGGGGGTGTTTCCACCACTGGGACAACATAAATACATCTTCCCTGTAGTTCTAGACATATGCGTACACATGCTGCATATGTACAGACCAGGGGCCATCTACATGAAAACCATTTTCTGCAGACAGTGAAGAACAGCTTCTCAAAGAGATAAAGCAGATTGAATACAGGCTAGGAGAGTACAGCTGAGTTGTTCAGAAACACACTTACAAGCAAACTCATATGAATGTTTATTAAAATAAATAAAATATACATATATATATACACACACACACATACTTAGCCTTTGGTTTTCATCTTAATAGTTTTCATATTCAACATGATACTAGACTCCAATATTATGCTAACGTAATATTTCGTTACAGACACAGGAGAAAGTAAGCCAGGCACTGGACAAACCAGTTCCAGCATATGCTGTATTTCACCTGAAGACCTTTTCTCTTTGGTGTTACCAGGCTTTTCCTGTTCAGAATCTCAAGAATTTTCACTTTTGATGGAGGAAAGAAATTAGTAATTAACCTCCATGCAAAAATAGCCAATTGTCAGTGATGAAAGTGACAAATCAGTCAAGTAAATATGCAAGCTATATCTTGTCAAGGTAAGAAGAAGAAAACGGTGCAGGGACAGAAACTCCTTTCAGAGTGGAAAATTTTGAAGACATTTCCTCTTGCTAAGTTGAACAAAGTAATTAAAAAGAAAGAAAATAAAGTTTTAGTAGAAAAAATCTGAATTGAACATTTATTCAATTGCAAAATGCACCTTTCATTGACCTTGTAGAAACTGAAATAGTAACACTAAGTCTAAAGCCATTGCACTGACTTCTGAAACAGGAACTGAACCTTCTTCCTGCAAAAAATGTTAGTTACAAATGAACCATTATGACATGCTTATTAGCAAAGGTTTGCTGCATTAAATCCCACAGTCTCTTAAAAAAAAAAAAAAAAAAAAATTGACAATTTTTAATCCAGGAAAAGCGGATAATTCATCCCATTCAGCTGACCAGCTCTACCTTCTTTCCCCCCAAAGCAGCTAACACCTTCCCTTTCTTACAAAGCTTGCTAACTTCCCCCATAGGAAGATAAGGCTATGAAACGCTCCTCAGAAGGTTTTTGTTGTTTTGTTGGGGTTTTTTTTGTTTGTTTTTAATCTATGTAGATCTGGCTCAATCTATGTTTTCTTTCACTTCTCATTAGCTTTCTCAGAGTCACAATTCATCTTGCCCTGTCTTTATTACCTCTGTCAGTCAGCAAGTAGCTGCCAACACTTGTCATTGGCTGCAGTATTTCTAGCTTGGGATGTCCACCAACTTTGCTGCTGAGGACTAAAAACCATTGATCGACACTTATCTTCAGCATCAGCACAGATACCAAACTTTGGAACTTCTTTTTCAAATGTAACTTTTTCTTTCATGCTTTCAAAGGATTAAATGAAATGTTTCCTTTAACTTAGAACCTAGAGAGCCTCCTGGAAAGCAGAAACAGTGTGTATGTATTTACTTCAGCTTACAGGCTTTTGAACCATCTTCTCACCAGTGGCAAATGTGTTAAATTTAAAGCCAATAACAAGAAAAAAAATCCAACCACAGTTTCTGAAAGAACTTCAAATCCAGTTAATGCCTGCACATTCAGGCAACAAATGTTATGTTCTAAAGCAAAAAAAAAAAGAGCGTCCTTTAACACATAAAAGTTTCCTTACCAATTTTCTCTCCCCAGAGCTCTCATCTTCCACATTCTTTTCTTTGACAGGATACCCATGCTCGTTTGGTGCTGTCCACATGTCCTGGCTACAAAATAAACTTCTCCACTACCACAATTTTTTTATTTTTATTTTTTTAATTGTACTCATGCTCATGGGTCTAGAGGCCAATTTTTAGTCCTCTCTGACACAGCTTTACACCACCCTGATGAATTAGAAGTCAAGGATGCCATCACTGCTCACAGGGCTGGTGCCACAATCAGGCCATCCTGCCGACAGCAAGCAAAACAAAAGTCACCCAGCATGGAGCCACAGAGCCTCTGCACTTGCCTACTACCAGACAGTGCCAGTGCAGGGCATTGCCCATGCCACGGGCTTCTAACTCACAGAACCCGTTGGCTTTTGCAAACTCTCTGTAGCCTAACATTCATCCAGGAAGGCGCAGCACTACCATCTCTGCTGCTCATGGACAGAGGAGGGAGGGGAACCCGAAACAAAACATTACTTCAGATGCCAGATGTATCCAAAGTGCTCTTTGTGCTAAGGATGTTGCCAGTGGCATCGTACAGCATGCATATCTGTGCCAGCAGCATCATGTGCTCATGAGTTTGCTGTGACATGAAATTCCCAACTTCCACTGCTTGCTGCACTTTGATTCACACCACCAAATAGTCTCAGGACATGAACTGAGGCTCGCTTCAGGCTGAGCTACATAGAAAGATGTATCCCAAGAATCCCAATCCTATTATCAAAACAGCCAAATCAAGGTAAATCAATCAAGATCAGAGTTGAATCCTTATACAAACTGTTTTGTCTTACAAGTCCGCTTCTCCTCTGGAGCACTGGAACAGACAGTGTGGATAAGGAACAAAAAATATGATTTCAGACAGATTTACCTCTCAAGCTAACAGAATTCTAGTCCATTTGATCCCATGTCATGCAGTCCTTGTTACAAGTTACACGAGTTACACATTACGTTCTCCTCTCAGTGCAGCAGATCACAAACAGGAGATGTTAAGTGTATTTTAGCTAGTTACAACACTTTCACATCCATTTTCTATCACAAATAGTTTGTTTGTTGAACTACAGAGATTGGCACAGGGCATCCTCGGGCAAGAACACAGCCACTACGTGCTGCCTGAGACCGTGATGCAAACGCCACAACAGGGGAAAATGAAATGGATGCAAAGAAAACAAGAAATCTCACATCCACGTTTTACTCCAGCAAGTCTGAAAGCATCCTGTGAAAGTCAGAGCCACTGTAAGAGTCAAGAAGAGAAACACCAAGCTCCAATTGTTGGGTCTTCAGCCCAGATACTATATAACTGGCTGGATCAGCAGCCTCCCCATTCTTGTTCTGCGACAACTTCCAGCTCATTAGCGAATTTCAACTGTAACTGACACCAGGCTACAGATGTCAAAGATAACTACATTCCTGAGAGTTTTATGGCCACTGGATAAGCTGGAGTGACGCAGTTTTAAAAAAATAAATAAATAAAAGCTGTAGATTTTCTCTTGCCTGCCTAGTAAATCAGCACACAGGCAGCCAAGCAGCCCACACTGTCAGTCATGCCACCTGCTATGTCTTCTCCACACGGCCATTAGAGGACATGGCACGAGAGTATTCGGGACACAGAAGGTCAAAAGCAATACAGTGGGGAAGAGGTACAGAGATGCTAAGGTCAGAATGCGTAAAGAACATAGACTGTAAGTCACCTTCTTATGAAGTAACATCATTTTTGCACAGTTTCCAAAATGGACAAGCAAATACAGTACTCGATACATCGCAAGCAAGTATGTATGTTAGAAGTTATTTTCTCTTATAGCTACAAGGTAAAAACAGAGGAAAAAAAGTTTTGTTTTGATCCAACATCCAGTTTCAGGGGGCTATTTAATCACTCACTCTTCTACTCAAGAGCTGACCAAAAGTTGCCCAGTCTGAGGCAAGCTTGATGGGAAATGCAAGCTGGCATATGCCAGCACCGTAGACCATTCTCTCTTCTTCTTCCAAATATTCAATTCACCCCCAGAAAATGTTTTTCTTTCACTCTTTCGTACATGGAAAGTGTTTTGCTTTGTTCTCCCTTGAGCTGGCAAACAGAAGAACTCAAGATCAGCAACACTGATTTTTAGCAGCAGTGTTGCTAAAAGCAACGTGATTCCAAAGCAGCACTAGTGGAACAGATGATATCAAGGTTCAGATGGAATTAAGCAAGTGTCGTCTTCAGGTAAGATTGCTTCTCTCCCCACCATTTCCCAAGACTGGTGGGAGAAGGTTTAGATAATAACCCAACATTTTGGTGACTACTCTCTCCATAACAATCTACAGAGAAATGGCAATATTTATTTTGTACTTATGTTTATTTTCACAATAGCAATCAAAGTTCTGCACAACGGGTCTATCTCCTGCAGTATACAATAAGAACAGCACTTCCCCAGTGATGGCTTAACAGTACCAAATAAACATCAGTCCTGGAGAAATGGATATCACCCATAATCAAAAACACAGATTTTTTTTTTTATGTTGTTTTGTACAAAACATGAACTGGGATGAGATACCTAAAGAATGCATGCCCAAGGTTCTTCATCACCACTGATTACTATGATTTCTTGTAAAAATCAATGAATATACGGGTGTTATAATTAAGAAATATACAAGAAAGATAGGCTAAACAGATTATCACGCTAAAGAAGAATGGATGGAAAGCTTACCCTTGCCCTGGGATCACTGAGAAGACTCCATGAGGAGCAGTCTCAAAAAGAGATCCTTCCCCACTGGTAGTCAGCTCTTAAATGGGGTCTAGGAGAGGTGGAGCCAGGCTCCACCGCTTCCAGTAGCACAGGTGAATTGCCTTCATCTGTGCTCCCAGGGCTGACTCGTTCACCTCAGCTGGTCAGAGGTTCAGGACATGTGAAGTCAGGCTCTACTGCTGTGTGCTTGATATGTTAGATGCGATGTTGTTCATTTACGCTCTTGCATTACATCCATTGCTTCACAGGAGTACACTCATGCTGGTTTCCAGCTAACTGCTTACAAGCCCATAAAACAACCTACATCTGTAAAAAGTGTTACACCTATGTTTACAGACACATTCTCATCACTGTAAACAAACAGGAAAGACAGAACTATTAAAAAAAAAAGCATCAATACAGCACCAATGTGACATTACACAAAGGAGCAATACATAAAATCCTGTTCTCTGTGATTACAGCATTATACCACTGTAGTATATGAGCTATATATTATAAGAGCTACAAGGCACTACTAAAACTCATAAATTTCTAGACAGTTAGCTTATATTGTTAACCTAGCAAACACCAGTGTAAGTACAGCATTTATCATGCAATAGGTTGTACAGTTTCTGACATTCTAAAGCAACTTCACAGCAAAGTATAGTGATACCAAAAAAAAAAAAAAAAAAAAAAACCAAACAAAAACTCAATACATTGCTGGGTTTTATTTTATCTTTTTTTTTTAAAGCGGGAAATAGAAGTTGTTAATAGTGCCAAACACCTAATGGAAATATTTGTCAGCCTACACGATACTTTGTGAACGTGCTACTTAATTACTCCAGGAAAAAGTGAGATAACGCCAGGTTTAGTATGTTTTTATGTCAGTGCAATGCTTGCACTAGAAATGATTACAGCATTAGTAATGAAATACATAATATTACAAGATGGAATAGTGATTTGTTATCAGTCAACAAAACACTTGCAAATAACTGTGACCATGGTTACGTTAAACATCAGGATTAGCACATGCTGCACCTGCTGCAGGTAATACCAGAGATCTACTGAAAGCAGAAAAAAATACAACAGTACTTAAGAGTAGAATCAATTAAAATGTAGGCATGACTTTTATTATTTTTTCTTCTTTGGCATTCCATCAGATGTAAAGGGGTCTCAAAACACAAATTACTAAAGCCCTGCAAGACAGCTAGCACCATCCCACAAACATCTCACCATACCATGCAGAGAGGCAAGAACAATCACTTGACCAGGCTTGAGCATAAGCACAAAGGGTTTCATTCTAGCTCCCGGCAGCCAGTCAAAGCTTCCCTATGAAGTTACAGCGAGAGCGAGGTACAGCTCATGCTTATTACTATATTGGTTTTGTGCTTTCTTGATAAGCATTTACTTACTTGACAGTAAATATAAATTCCTGCTATAATTACGATGTTACAGTGATTAATGGCATGAGAGTTCAAATGAGACCGGTCTTAAAACAAACACAAACCTAACTAAACTTGTATTGGCATAACCCCCAGCAGAGGACATGTTGTTCAGTTTTACTTTTTTCATGCAAATGCATGCTCCTATGGCCGACCGGTGACACTGCAAGTGTTCCTACTTTAAGTGGGAAGCCAAATTTGAGGCTCAGAACTTGTCTTCTACTTTTCTGCCTGGGAACATGGAAACAGTAAGTCCTGACAGCAATCAAGCTATGCAACACGTTGAACACCAGGCTCTTTATCCCAGTGATCACTTTAAGAACCAGGCAAGATCTGTGTGATTCTTGTTTAGCTTACCTTGCCAGAAACAACAATAAATGAAAGTGGATAGAAAACAAACTAAATCATATTTATTTAGATGAAGAACAGTTTGAAGATGAACAGGAAAGATGAATTCTAAATTGAATCACACCACTGGAAATAGAGATCAAGTTTACTAGAATTACTCCTTTCGTAAGAAGTTGCAGCTCATAATCTGGATGCACAGTCCATGAACATGAGTGTTCTTCAGCCCTTTCTGCTTAAGGTTATGTCATTTCTAGTTAGATTAGATAAAAAAAGAGAACAAGTATGTCTGTTAGCGATTATAAGGCTAGGAAAAAAAATGCACTTGGCTAAATAGAGGGGAACAAGAAAAGCATTCACAAATTTTGTCAAGGAAACTCTCATATGCTTAAATTAAAACTCTTCTATCAGATTCAACATTGATATTAAAGCAAATAAGAAAAAAATGTCAGTTGTTCAGTCTACAAAATTGAGTACAAGCCAGCGAGAACACTGAATGACCTTTCATTGTTAAGAACGTAATATTCCTCTCTTGTCATTTGTGTTTTGAAATTACATTGTAATATTTTTTTTAGTTCTTATTTCAGAATCATGTCATTTCATAACCACACTTATTCTAACTTTTCCATAACTACATCCGACAGTCCATAACCCTGGTCTCCTTACAATAAAAATTCTGCAAGTAGGCTCAGTTCATTAGAATCAAATTTATAACATCAATAAATCTCTGAAATCCAAGACAGCATCTCCAAGCAGTGCAATATCTAAACCTTAGCTCTGTTTTACAAACACATTAATCATGAACAGATTGAACAGGACCATAGTAAAGGGATCATCATCTGCATCCATCTGATTTCTTTTCAATGGTTGATGAAATATTCTTAAAGCAAAATTATCCATTATTTCCACCACACTTTGCCAAAGCTTTCTGGCAGACCCTGCTATTCAGATACTCATGTGAAAGCAAAGTATCACTCAATGTCAGACAGCCACCTCAGATCTCCCCGTCCACCACCACCACCACCACCAATTCCTTAGTGTTGCTGAATTCTCAAAGCAGACTAAGCTGCAAACCAGATTTTTGCCT
The DNA here is from genome assembly GCA_035772895.1 of Perdix hodgsoniae. Classification (NCBI taxonomy): domain Eukaryota; kingdom Metazoa; phylum Chordata; class Aves; order Galliformes; family Phasianidae; genus Perdix; species Perdix hodgsoniae. The sequence continues at coordinate 2,996,851 of JAPSGF010000056.1, read as the reverse complement.
ATGTAAGCACACAGCTTATATAGTAAGACCATAGCTTACATGTAAGACCAAAGCAGGTAATTGTGAAGACTCAGCATTTGTACCCTCTAGTTTCTTTTTGAGTTTTTATTTCAGATTAGATTCAATCTGGTCCCATGCACCAAATTCGCTTTTTGTTGGGTAGCAAACTGAAGCTTACAACCCAGTTTTGCTTTGTCTGGAACAAATCCAGTTAACAGACACGCTGTGTGACCATTTTCTGATGTGAATAAGGAGATAAAGAGAATAATTAGAACAGTCATCTCAAGTGCATGCTTCTGACCTGAACACACTACTACTGTAGACAAGCTCCCAGTCACAATTCTCTACCTAATGTCAAGTCTTGCCATCAGCCAAGGACAGCAGATGCAGATGCTCATAATGGTCAATCTAGTACCCTGTGACCATAGAACAGGTAGAAGAAATGAGGCTATACTAGGAGAAAATAGTCTGTGCTTCTCCATAATCAGATTGAATACCCCAAATAACTGTTCTCCTATCAACTTGCTCATTAGGCCTAGACTGAAACCAGGTCCTCCATGGCCTAAGGCTCACCCCATCTCTTCCTCAGCAGGCTTCTCAGTGACTCTGTTCCTTTTCCCCCTCACTAGCTTTAATTAGAGTGGAAATTTAAGGTCATCTCTCCTGTAAGTTTCCCACCAATCTGAGCAACTGCTTAACTCTCATTTTTTTTCAATCCAAAATTGAGGCTGCAGCAGATCTGCACATGCAGCACTTAAGTAATGATGGTGAAAGAACAGATGAGGAAAAGGAGGTGTCAGCCTGCGACAGCCTGGAAAGGAACCAGGACTGAAGCTATTTGGATAAGGAAGAGCCTCATATGAGTTTGGCAATTAGAGAATGGATAGCATTACCCATCAGTCGGGAGATCACAAGAAGGAATATAAAGAGAGATCTAACAGGATGCACTGAGAGACAGAAATCATTTCCACACAGTGAATTTGCCAGAGATAGAATGAAAACATTATGGAAAGCACTACATACAATGTAAGAAAAGAAGTGAGGGAAAGAAAAAAAAAAAACACAAACAACAGATGCAATAAATCACATGGTTACTTTTTTTCCCATTAGAAAAACCTAAAATACTCTTTGGCTCCACCTTAAAAAAAGTGCTTCTCAAAAACGTGCCACAGAATCTTCAATTTAATGTTAAATAAACTTTACATAGAACTTGAGCTGGAGATGTAATACAACAGTACTGTTCTAATATATGAAAAAAGAAAAGCATATAAAGTACAAACAAAAAAATCAGTGAAAAACAAAAATAAAATGAACACAGACTATTTTTAATTTATGTGTGTTTTCACATTGATTCCATTTTGAAAAATGAAGCTATCACTTTTAAGTCTCTCCTCCAACAAATGTACTTGTGTTAAGAAGGGGGAAAGAAAAGATATCTACAGTTGCTTTTTTGTTAGCTGATCCTAGCCTAACAGCTTTGCCCCTAATGAAAAAGTGGCCCAGCGTTTGCTACAGAACCACAAGCAGACAAGGATTTTCTCTTCAAAAGTGATTAGGTGTTTCTGAAAGCAGGTGTTACTAATAAGTCATTTTGCAGCACTGTCTTCAACTTTCCATAAAGCTTTAACAGTAAAAACATAAAAAGACAAACAATCTCTATTTAAAATGCAATTTGAGAGTAGGCAATAATAGTTTTTATAGTTGAAGATCTGTTAAAAGTCCTAGATTGTCTCTGTATGATAAACACTGTAAGAGAGCCAAGAAACTGAGACACACACTACTAAATTTAAAAGGCAAAACAAAAGAACTAAGTCTTTTACAATTAAAAAAAAATCATCACAAAGCATAAATCAAAAGTCATAGTTACTTAGAATCTGCATATAAAATCCTTGAAGAAGTAAACCACTTCCATCATAGCAGGGAAAAAATTAAAGGTTAAAAATTCAGACCACTGGTGATGAGTTCAATCCACATCTATCTTCCATTGACTGAGAACAGTTAAGCTTAGAGAATCCCACACATTTACAGACTATAGAAATTAATTATTTGAAGTTCAGCCTGATAACAAAGACAATCTGGGCTTATAAGGACTATACCTTAACACCCTGGTCTCAACAAAAGGATGTGTGTTCTCTTCCCCATATCCTTCATCTCTTTAAACTTCAATACTTTCAACAGCCAAAGGTAATTTGATAACTTTTTTTTTTTTTTGACACAGCCTCTAAAATAACAATGAAATATTTTTAGAAGATTTCACCTCTTTGGGAAGACTTCTACCTTCAAAAAAAGAGATCCTTCAAATATCTGTCAGATCTCAGCAACCTGCTTTTCAATATTTTATTTCTATGTAAGTAGCTCAGCTGGAATTTTCAGTGATGCTTAAAGCATTCAGCTGCTTGTTCCTATTACCCGTAATATATATATGTTTTATATATATATGTATATATATATGTGTGTGTATATATTATATGTATATATATATGTATATGTGTATATATAT
>JAPSGF010000056.1:2967978-2994341 GCA_035772895.1 Perdix hodgsoniae | reverse complement strand
TATATATATGTATATGTGTATATATATATATGTATATGTGTATATATATATATATGTGTATATATATGCACACACACATACATACATACATACACGGGTTAGGGTGGATTTTTGGCATTTGTTATACTGCATGATCTCCCACAATATCCTTTCCAGAATGTTTGTGGGTTTGGTAATGCAGTCAACTGGGACAAGCGCTAGACAGTCCCTTATTGAAAATCAAGGGCTCTTTCTAGGGTCCCAACAAAGATATTCAGTATGGAATTCTATAACCAGCTGAAGCTATGTTAGTAGATACACCATAACTCCACAAACATGAGTCTGATGTATTCCTTTCCCCATCCCATTTCCTGTACTAAAATCTGTCATCTGATGAAAAAAAAGATAACTGCATTCCAACAACACTAAAAGAAGCTTGCTCTGTGGTATTTGAGGATCCATTTGAAACAAAACTATTTAACTACTTCTGCACACACCTACTTAGTATTTCATACTCCCCTTGAATAACAAAATAAAAATGAAAAAATACATTAAAACCCCACGGGCTTTTTAAATATCTGGAAAATAGCACCACAATTCTACAGTCAACTCAAAATTTGTCCAGGTGTTCTTGGATCTCTTATGTGATAACACCCAGCTTGACCCTCCAGATCATTAAGGAATACCATTAAATGTCTTCAAACAATGATAAAAAAAGTGTACTACTGAGCCACAGATGGTCAAAGACTGAAATAATTTTTCCTGTATTTAACTTCACCTTAAAAATCTTCAAGATCTTTAATCCAAAAATAAATAGAAGGCAGTGAAAGGCTTTGGATCTAGTCTAGCATCAGCAGTGGTCCCTCTCAATGCAAGGGATGCCGAATAACTAGTGTAAGAATAAACATACTTAACATGCTTAACATCTATAGTTGCAACTCTTCTCCAACTCACTTTCAGGATACAAACCTGACCCCGAGTCATTCTGAAATGCGTTGAAGCAAACAACCATCCATCCTGTTAAGCTAGACCTCTCCTTATAAAACCTTCATTTCCCCAAATCCTGTAACATTCTATTCTTTCCTGAAAGATGACTGTTTTCACTCAGCTAGGCAAAAGATTGGCCATATATGGACAACACAAAAGACAACAAATGGCTCTTTTCCCAGTGTATTATCAAACCAGGAAATTAGGCGTCCGAGGTATTCTTCCTTACTTACTCTGTCAGAACAGAGAGGAAACATTCATGAGTTTGTCAATCATTCCATTTCACACCAAGGTGAGTGGATGCTTTTCCTTTATAGCTTTAGCAGCAATCCCCAAACCAGCCTTGTAGAAGATTAAAGCTCTCACACAGTCACATGAGATAACAGTGCTAACGATGATAGCTGAAGGTACATGGCAAACAGATGCATCCCCCAGGGCTTGGCACAGGAGAGAAAAAATTAAAATCACACATCAGTAAATTCAGTAGCACAAAGAATGGGAACAGGAAGAAATCATATCCTTTTTCTGTTACTCAATAAAGCCTTAGACATTTCTATATCATTGCTAATATTTAAGTCCAGTGTTGTATAAACCTGAAGAATGCTATCAGTATGACACATTTTGCCCTCTGACACTCAGATCCGTGCAAAGCTCTTTTGCCGTTCCACACTCAACCAACAGTTGAACTTTCTTTAATGAGAAAACATCTGTACAAGGAATCCATATCTGAACAGCTCTGAAAAACAGATTTGAGGTCCAGACAGGTTAAAACTTCCTAAGCAGATCAAGGAATACAGTCTTTCCTTCACACTGGAAACCTTGCAAAGAAACCCCTTCCAGAAAGTCAGCTCAGCTGCCTAGAAACTCAGTGGCAGGCCAGACTATGCCTTTTTAAGCCGCAAAAAAGGAAATGATTAAGGAAGCAGTAAAATGTAAGTGCACCATAAAAGGCATTTACCAGAAAACTAGCTGCTGTCTGCAATAAAGAATGTGCCTTATTTACACACACACACACAGGAAAATTAAAAAGAAAAAAAAAACAACCACACCATAGTTCCAGTAACATATATATAAGAGAACGTTAGGCAAGACAATAAATAGCCATAAGATGGCTACTTCAAACAGTCATGGAATGGTAACTGTTAGATAAAAATTCATTGTATTTCTCACAATGAATGTAACTTTAAAACAAGCAAACAAACAAACAAACCTTTTGTAGAAGATTCCACAATTATTACCAGTGGGAAGAATCAACAGTACACGCTAGAGGTCTCGGAAGGAGAAGAAGCCATCGCAATAGACCAAGTTTATATTGCTAGAATACTGTAACCAGCACTCAGTAGTACTCTACCTACTTCCCCTACCTTCCACCAGTTGCCCAGTTTCTACAGGAACAATACTCAGGAATTCAATACAGTAAACAAGTGAAAAATATACATTCAATAAATCTAATCTGTGCATAGCTTAAAATCGGCAAGTAAGTATGCAGAAGGGAACAGATAATCAAGCAAAACTACAGCTCTTACAAGCGGCTTTCCCCTCCCTTATTTTGATGATTAAATCAGTCAGACAATAGGCCACTACATCTGCTCAGTCCTCCACTTGGGAGATGCCACAGCACTGAAAAACAATTATGTGAGTAAGAAATGAAAAACTGAAGAATGCTAAACTAGTTTACAGTGATATATGGAGCGCCACAAATCCACCATTCAAGAAAAAAAATGGAAAGTCAAAAGTCAGGAAAATTAAACCAAATTCAAGATAAATCTAGCAAATGCTTGGACACAAACTAGAACAAACTGTTGTTACATGTTGATCTGGAAGATAAAAAAAGTCAGAAATATGCTGAATGCCATTCATTTCCTGAAATATGACATCTTCTTGCTTTTCATTTGCAAAGGAGAAAAATGCAATTAAATATAATGAACTAAAGCATACTCAGAAGTCAAATATTCCTCTTGGGGCAGTTCCACTATGCTTCCTTCTAACCTGGTATTTCTCTTCCCCTGATCATTATTCTAGCAGTTTTCCCATGTGTGTGCACATGTCTGTGAGTTAGGGTGCTTGGATGGAATGCTTCCATAAACATCCCCCAAAAATAAAACAAATTAGACTGACAGACTTTCAATCCTGAGCATTGCCCAGCTGGCTGAAGGGCAAGTGAGGAGCTGCCTGCCTGCAGAACCTGAACAAAAGGTCTGTATGTTTGTTCTAATATTTCAATTGCTATAATAACGGCACTGTCCTTAACATAATGTTAATACTTGTCATAGACACCGGAAGAGTAAAAAGCTGTTGTAAGCCTGAAACACAACTTTTGATTCAGAAGAGCCCCTTTAATATACTCTGTGTTCTGCCCTTTTTACAACCTCTGTTTAATGTTTTGTTTTCTTAAAACCTGCTTAAGAAAAAACCTCTCTTAAAATCGCATCTTTGTCGTAAACAGGAACTGCAGACTTGGTGAAGGAGAGGTGTTTTCCGCCATCTGTCAGACATGCACATAAGGAAAGATGAGCAGCAGAGCTGTGTAAATTACATTAGAAAAACACATTGCCACTGCCACTTTTAACACCCTCCTTTTCATTTCCATTTTCTTTATAAACACAAAAGGCAGTTTGTTCCCTTAAGCTGGTGCCAATTTACGATTCTTCAGAACTGCTATGCGAAAACCTTAACTGTTTAATATGATTCGAATGACAAAGAAAAGCAACTCACAGGACTGACAATAGTTTCAGACCAGATTGCAATGAAGTAGAAACTGTACGCACCAGCCTCCAGAAGCAAACTGATAAAGAACAAAGCTTTCACTGATTTAACATGATTTATTCATTAGTTCAGACCACCCAATAGTGTCCTTTCAAGTTTATTTTCCTCAAATCCAAAACTAAATCAGTCTTCATTTAATTCACAAACACAGCTAGAGATATATCACCCTCGTTAAAAAAAAAATCTAACTGAAATGTTTATATAAATATACATTTGCGTGCAAGTGTTCCATTCTTGTCAGTGAATCCCACTCATTTAATGAGTTCTAATGGGATTTGAGTTGCAAAAACATCTTTGGCCTAGAAAAATGAATAGCCATGAAATGACCATAAACAGAACAAATGTCTTCAAGCTGTTAAACAAAACAAACTATATTTTTATAACAAAATCATTTAATCATTTCATTCTACTGCTTTTAAACCACTTATAGAAGTTTTCTCCAGCAAGATTTACTATGACCACAGGGTGACTAGCCCTACAGCATACAGTATGAGGGCTGCTCTCAAATAATGCCTCCTATTTTTATTATGTTGACCCACAACATCAAGGTGGATGTTGGTGGTAGGGTAGTAGAAGTTAATACACAATAAAGTAAAGCGATTTGTATTAAGCAATGCTGCAGCAGACAGGATCAAGGTGACACTGCTTCAACTTAACACATTTTAGTTTTGCCTAGGAAACAACACATTTTCATCATAAAAGATATTACTAACAGCAGTAATAGATATCAGATATTTAACCCATTTGAAGCACTTTTCTACCAAATTCACGCAGTGTTATGCATTTAGTCTCTCCTGCTATATCAGTTACTTAACACCCTGTCGTAGCATAATCTACAGAGGAAGAAATTAGAAGTTTTCTGAAATCAGATTTGTCTCTGAAATATTTCAAAATAAACTCCCTCTTGTTTTGTTAGATACTCCTCATGAATTAAAACTTCCAACACCACTTTGAGGGACCAATGTCAGGAAATCAGGTCACAAAGCATGGACAATCAGGTACAACAAAAAGATCAAATGACAGAAGAAAATACCACAGCAACTGAAATCAATGACAAATCTTGCATTAAACTAAGCGGAGCTGCAATTTTGTTCTGTTTCCAGGAAACACAAATGCATTACATCAGTTGAGATGCACTTCCCATTACGATGACTCAATTGCAGAGTCCCTTGGTAAATTACACTGGAGAGGGAAGAAGCTACCGAGAACAGCACTGACCACTCCCCATGAAATGATGCTTTGTGTATAAAACATAATTTTGGGAATGCAAAGAAATTAGAGCCATCATTAATGCAACCTTAGTACTATTGAGAGAACTAATAAACATGCAACACACACACACACACACACACACACACACACACACCCTTTTAGAAGGTCAAAAGAAACAAGACACGCGATCCTCTTAATGTCTTTTCAAATCCAAAATCCAGCCCTTCAAATACATTTTGACCTCATGATCACTTCCAATCAAATCTGACTCAATTATACACATAGCTGATGAGTTAGCAGCTATGAAGATGAGAGATACATGAATGAAAGGCTGCTGAAAGACAATAGAAGCTCTGCCCACCTTATAAGGCAGCAGATGTTCCTTTAAGATAAGAAGGCCAGGTAGAAAAAAGTGGTTGGAGAAAGTTAAGAGAGAAGAAAAAGATCCAGGAACATCCAGACATCAGAATAACTAGCATCCACTGAACTGCTTGGTTTTTAGAAGTTAGTGGCCTTTGTCTTTTAACTCCTTCAATTTCAACTGCTCCATCACAGGTGCGGAGATGAGCAGATTCCCAGAGTTCAAACAGATAAGCCCTGCATAGTAACTGAAAACATGAAGACACAAAATAGGAGAGCAGTACTGATTGGGTGGTACCCAAATTATGCTCCAAAAAAAGAAAGCATTACAGCACTAAGATGACAGTATCTGTATTACAGTATTTTCCCAACGTAACTCATAATTGCATAGCTAATTGTTTAGTTTTTAGTACAGCATTATTACCAAACAACTATCAAATAGAAATTAACTAAACTAAATAATAATAATAATAATTTTAAAAAAAAATTCCCAAAACTGAATTCAAAAGGCTCACTGAGCTGTGCATCACCTGATACTACTGTGATCAGACTGAAGGACTAAAACTTTACATGCAGAGCTTTGCAGCCAAAAGACAAACACCAGTAAAGGAACGTGTGTAATGTCTAGCAATAAAAGACAGGAAGTCGCTGTTACCCACGCTTTCACATGCAAATGACACTGCATATTCTGAATAACAACACAGGAAGGGATCAGCAACCAACGCGTTGGTTGCTGATCCATTACTTCACCATTACTGCATGATTTTAAACATGCTCATCTATTTCTCCTTATTTTTACCCTTTATTGACCCTCTTCCTAAAGAGATAACAATCACTTTGAAGTTTAATAGCTCTGAAGTAACTTCACAAAGATTTCTCAACTGAAGCAAAGATGCGGGTTTGAGTTATGAAACATTTACGAAAAATATCCCTTTACAGAACAGAAGCTCTCCCTCAGTACAGTGTAATTCTTCATTTCCTAACCTACTGCACATGTTCTCTTTTCCATTATGATATATATAGAAAGAGCAGATTTCAACTTCCTTACCATTCCTCCTTCCAGATCCATAAGCACCAGAAGAACTGTTGTCAAACAAGAAATTCAAAAACCCCATTTCAGGAGTGCTAGGGGAGAAGCATCTCTTGGCACTGCAGAATGGCTAGGAGCTTTGATTTGAATGCAAGGTTGCTAAAACTTCAACATCATCTTGTCAACAAGAATCGAGGCTTGTCGCACACGAGATTACCATCAGCAAAAAGTATCGAGTCACAGTGATAGTACTATGCTCACAACATAGTCATGGTTAAAGTCACCCGAGACTATTCACGTTAAGAGATGTAGAGAAAGGACAGGCACTCCTGCATGTAGCCAGATTTATGCTTTAATAAACTGCTTGGGAGTGGGGGTGGAACTCACACAGGAACAAGGTAGATAAGCTATTAAATTACAAGTCAAGCTTACAGTAAAACAGCAGACAGAACAGTAAAACTTTCAGTGACCTAAGAAAATAATGGTAGAAGACGTGTCTTGAGATTGTCAAACAGCACTTAGCCAGACAGTGAAGTAACAGTAAGGCACAGAAAGTGAAGAAATAAATTAAAAGGTTATCTCTAAGTACATTCACTAAATACATAAGACTCACCAGACACCCTTTATACTGTCAATGGAAAGAAGGGAAAAAAACAGTTAAGCAGAAAGAAAACATTTGTGACATTAAAAGGAAAGATTAAAAAAAATACTTCAAAAGCCCTAAATCTTACATTTCAGTGAAATCTTAAACATCCTTGAAAATACTTCTTCAAAATGCAACAATTTGCTGAGAGATATTTACAGAGCTAGTTTTTCATCTACTCAAAAAGAAACCTCTCATAGCTTTCCCTATAAGGATGAACATTTTCTTCTGTTGTAATCACATTCCTTTCAGGAATAAAAATATTAAATTTTTATTACTGTTCCAATCTTCTTTCTGTTTGTACCCCTTTGATGCCACTGCCATAGATGGATACACCTCTGTTATTTTCCTTCAGTGTAAGACAGATGCTATCAACACGCGCTCTTCAGACATCCCTGGTAAATGACAAACTTCATCTTCTTCTTACCCTATAAGAACTCATTTACAAACTTCCACAACTTCTAAGAAGCCCTCCAAAGCAACATGCTGAAAAAAAAAAGCGCAGACAAGTTAAATACTTGCAGTCAGGCAGCAAACCACATCCTCCAGCAACGGTTCCCAAGAGGACTGGGTACATCTTTCATTCAAGACTATGCACATGCTGCCACTGAGTCCATAGAACAAGGTCTAAAGCAACAAGATCTGCCCTAGTGCCACAAGTGATACAAAGACCCCTCTGCTGGTCCATAATGCAATGTCCATGTACAAGTAAATAAATCATGCTAGAGCTGTTCTCAAGCCACAGAATAAAGGGGTATAATGCAGCTTCTGTCCACACAGCCAATGCTTCTCCATGCAGGAGGCCAGGGGAGAAGAGTGCTACTCCCCCTGGCCTTTTGGGAACGGTCACCCTTCAATTCCTCCCAGCTCTCAAGCAGACACTTAGGCACAGATCAAGGCTGGACCAGAGAGCACACTGAAAAATCAAGCAGAATGGACAGGGCTAGAGCTGGAGCCCACAGTCTCTCTCTGCTTAAAAGTGTAAGTGCTGCAAACAGAGCCAACAAAAGTCCAAAAAAGGTTTGAAAGAAACAGGCAATCTGCAAGCACATTCCTATTCCCAAGCAGCCAATGAATGTCCCTACAACACACAAGATCATCCTATTCTTCACCGCAACAAGAGCTACGCCAGGACTTGTAAAGGGAACATGCTGCTCTCTGAGATTGCAGGTCACCCATGCTCCCCAGTCTCTTTAAAGCATTTCTTAAAAGGACACCTCTAGTCCCAAGACCCTCTTGCATTCACAATCGTGAACTGAAGGCCAAAGAACTACACTTCAGGTGAGAGTCATGAAAAGACAGTTCTCCCAGGAGTCTTCACCAATGAAAACTGATGCCTGAAGGAACAAAACAGTCAGGCACTTGCAGAGAAAAGCCATTTGCTCACAAGTGCGAGACACAGGAGCCTGGCAGGATGAAACCTGAGCGCACTGGCTGAGGCAGTGCCTGTTTTGAGAACAGATTAGTTCAGCTTCCTGTTACATCAAACAGCAACTTTCATCAGTCCTATGTTCGTTTAAGAAAAAAAAAATAGAAAAAACTCTATTGACATCACACTTAGGGCTGGGCAGAAAGTGGCAGATTAGGAAATACCATGAGTCACTGTAAATACAGAAGACATAGGAAGAGTTTTAAAACTGCTGTGTAAAATTTAGTGTTAGAGGGAAGGAAAAAAAAAGCAACAACAAAAGATAACAGGTGAACTACATCAGAACTAGAGTAATGGTGGTGGTCTGCCTTCACACAAACAAGAAGTTGTTGAAAGCAAGAACACTGTAAAAATGACAGGGTGAGACACAGGCAGGCTGCAGGAAGGAACAAGAGCGACAAAGTTCAGCAATCAAGAAGGAAACATAGGCTAAAATAAGCTGATGGGTGGACAAGGAGCTGAAAATACAGACAGAGCTGAAAGAAAAAGAAAATGATGCAAAGAAAGCACAGATGACAGAGCTGTGCTCCCTAAAAGAAATTATTCTGGACAATTTTCTAAACTATGTATGCACGAAAGTAAAAGTACAAAGAACAGTATAAAAATGATTTCTCATAAACTTATCTGCAACGTGTTAGGAAAAAAGACTGCTGCTGGAATATGGAGGCACACAGGAATACATTTGAAGGCAATTAGAACAGAGGGTCACAGCTTCAGCAGTCTTAAGTAAATAAGGCATTATGAAAGAAATACAATCGGGAAATAAAAAATAGGCCATGAAGCAAAGTACAAAAGAACAAACAGGATACACACTTGGCCACCACAGTCCAGCTAAGCATCCTATTCTCTGAAGCAGTTGAACACCCCAGTGTTGCAGAAAGCGTTCTAAGATACCTAAGGCAAACGAAGGTGCACCTCTCCTACCAATTATGAAATTTCCCCACAGGGTGAAGCAAAGTAAACTGTATTATTAAGGTGGACATAGCAATGCTTGCCAGCAGCCAAACAAAGCTGCTATTTTGGAGGTATAGTACAAGATGAATCAGGATAATGAGAGACACAAGCTTTCTGTACAAAGTTACTAGAACTTAGGATGAAAAAGTTTTTCTTTCCTTTAGGAACTATTTCTGGCATGACTTCAGGGGATTTTTTTTAATTTTTTTTTTTTTTAATGCAAGTGGAAGGGTAAGAGGAAGGAAGAATGCTGGAATTATTAACAGCTGAATAAACTTTGTTAAGAGAAGTACAGCTGAACTGCACAGGAGTTTGCTGATAATACAGAAACAAGAAATCAGATCAATAAGTACTAATGAAGGCATTAAATCTTCATGGTTTCCAGATGGGAGGTGGATTAACTGGTCTCATAGATCCTGACAGTCTCTTCTTTAGGTCCCAGCATTCAAGGTGAGATTAAAACCACTGCCTCTATGTTGACATTTGTTATTACTATTTTAATTAGAAATCACTAAAACAAGTAGAAGTTCTTCTGAAAGCAGCAAGTAATATCCAAAAGCCTTCTATCTTCTTATTCTTGAGCCAGGACTACTTTATGAAGTCCTACAAGTGACAAAACAAAAGACCCTAATATTTTACTGTTAAAAATCTCACCTACATTAAAACTTCTTGCCAATGTGTTTTCTAATAGAATATAATATTCAGAAGCAAAGTAAAAAGAATTTTTTTTCCTTACTGCTGGCTATAAGATGCTCAGGATCGGGACCTTCAGCAAGCTTTGTAAGGTGACAAACACTAGGAAAATTATATGTAAAAGTAACTCCAAGTAAACGAGTTCCCTCTAAGTATGTAGATGATACACTTTTCAAAAGTAATTCATAGTTCTGCTCACTTCTAGGTTGGAAAGAAAGCATTTTCAGTCTGTACTATCAGGAATGATCAATTCATCAGTTTATGATGACAATTTTGAATTTAATACTCAGAATGTTCCTTTTGCAAAAAAAAAACACCATGAGAATTTTGGAACATTATTTTGTTAATAAAATCACAGCTGTGATTCTGATACCTACCTTTTGAACCACCACGTGTTCAACACATCAAAACATTGTCTGGCATTGCAGAAGCCAAAGTCTTCTATTAACATCAGCCAAGTTGGCTCCTCCCACACCAATTATAAGAGCTCGACAAGAAGCAGTGATGAAAAACCAGAAACATGTCACTTTTTCACAAGCTTTTAAAAAGAAGGGGCCAGAACAAAAGGGACAAAAATCCTACATGAGTCAAAAAAGAAGGGGAGAGGAACAAAACAACAACAAAAACCAAAACAAACCAAAACAAAACAAACAAACAACAACAACAAAAAAAAGGCCATTTAAAGGAAGAGGTCAAAGCCGAGGTTTGATTTAACTCAGTTGCCACATCCAACCACATTAACTTGCCATATCCCACAAGATAAGTAAGGCTGAGCTGCAACAGCCTTGCAGACTGGAGAACAAAGCGCTGGAAGGAGCTGTCAATCAGTAGGTGGCACTCTCCGAGCTCTGCCAGCACGGAGCCGGGTACCAGCACAAGTCAGGACATTGCACAGCGAAGTCTGGGTCTTCAGGAGAAGTATTAACAAGAAACAACAAACGACTGTTACCATACCTGACGCCCACGGGAAATGCAACGGCTTAATTTCAGCGTGAGACTGCAATCCTTATACCTGCTCTCTTAAATTCTCAGGAATTACAGTTTCTGAGTGCAATAAACATTCTCGATGCATACAGCAGTGTACAGCAAAATGATCCATTCAGAATGCCTGGGGTGCAGCCCTATAGCTACTTACACAGATAGAAGTCGAATGGCTGAATGATAAAAAGGCACTTCTCAGCATTACAAAAACATTGTGAAATTATTTAAATTCTGCTATAGCTGTTACACTAGATGGGATATACAACCAAATACTTTGGAACAGTAAATGAATTGCCACTCCTCTGATCTACACTACTACTGAGAATGCAGCCCATGCAACAACAACAACAACAACAAAGTTCTTTTTAGAGTTCAAATCAATACAAGATTCGACAAAAATTAAAGTGTTGCAACATAAAACAGGTGTCAAATTCTTAGTTCCTGCAAATAGTCTGTCCTCATTCAACAATTCTAGGTGGTTTCATATTTTAAATACCAATCCAAATCAACACGTGGTACTGCTCATTTGGTAAAGCAGTAAAGGAAAAGCAGATGTAGCAACAAAGTTTGAGTACAGGTATTCGTAATTGAAACGGCCAGCAGAGGGAGTATAAAAATGAAATAAAAAATGCAAATGGCTCTTTTTATATTTTGTTTTTCTTACGATCTTTGCTTTCTTTCAGAGGAATAACATAAGAAGTGCAAAATTCAACTTACGTGTTTTTAATACGTTCAAGTAATAAACAATGACTGGAAAGTACAACATGCTTCCAAGCAGCACTAAAAGAGATCGAGCTCGCATTAGCTCTGCCAAACTGAAAGACAAGTTTTATCACAAGCAAGATGAAACATCAATCAACAAGCTGCATAAACCATTTCCAGGTTGTAAACCCTTAGACAAAGAAACTCACGTTCTTATTTTACAAATCTAAAACGAAAGTTATGTTTCAAGAAATTAAGAGACAAGTACACCTAATGCATTTCTATTATAATGCAAAACCCACGTGTACACTTCTCAGGTTCTCACCGCGTGCAGCTGATGTCTGAAACACCAGTAAAAAGAGGGAGGACGTGACAGGGTGGTCGGAGGCTGAGATGAGCAGTCACACCCCTCTCAAAAGTGACACAGACCATGTCCTAAAGCACATGCTTGCACTGTCCCGCTGGTACACCTGAATCCAGGAGAGAGTTTACTGAACCGACTGGGCAGGCTTTCCTCCTTTCTAGGCTACAAGCACTACATGCCCCCAGGCTGTCAGGCAAACAGTGACAGCAGAGCTGAGGAGACTACGGGACAAAGGATTAGTTATTTCATAAGTAAACTGCATGCTTCGTGGACAACCATTTGTAAATACCAAACTCGCCAACACTCCTGTGCTGTGAAGTACATGCGTTCGCACAGGGTGGACTCACCTTCCACACACCTTCTCCGTGGTCTGCTGCATGAGCCCATTCTCCCTTTAACTGGTACAGGAGTGCCTCTGACTAGGATACATGGTGATCCTACACCTTCCTAACGGGGTGTTACGAAGCACCGACCTCGTTGGCAGCTACTGAACAATCTCACCACTGCTACTACACTCAGCTTTAGCCATGCTTCTCTAACCAACAGAGCCAGGGGCCATTCTGTTTTCTGCATCAGCATCTAAATTTTAAGGATGGTTTAATTGCAAAAGCAAACTCTGTCTACAAGAGATTCACTGCTGGAGATCATCAGTCAGCTAAGACAACCCTGACTACAAGTAATAAAGATACAGACCAAAAGAAAGGGTCAAGCCAAGATTTACTTTCCCACCACCTCAGGTAACAAGAATACTTTTAACTTTATTCAAACTTTCATCACTATTTTCTCCCACAGTTACAGCTATTACTGCCTCTACTCTTAGTTTCACTCCATCTCAAAGCCTTGGCACCTGTTACTGGTAGCTGCAGGACATGCTGCATTGCTAAAAGAGCAGATGAACAACTCCATATAAAATATCAATACACTGATAATACTCCCAACAAGCAGGCAGCCCCCATAATGTAAAATACTCACACAGGATTAATGGATGAAATGTGCTACACATGTGTGGCTCGCAAGATCTTCTGCATAGAAGATACGTGGGACGTTGCCTTGGAAGCAAGACACATCACAAAGCCCTGGTGTGCTTGACAACCTGCAGTGCCCTAGCTATGGCAGAACATCACTAAACTGGCCCAGGATGGTAGACTTTCTATGTTTCCCAGAACACCGTGTTATGTACAATGTCACAGACCTGAATAAAATTAAGAACACCACACACAGTTCATATAAGCCTCTGCAGCCCCATGCTTTAGTCAATCTTGAGGGGAAAAAAAAGTCACACATGACACATAGTGAGTACTGCAGAATCTAAAATTTTACTAGAATCAGTAACCTGATGATGAAATCCTGATTTGAGCATGCGCAAGTCAAATGAGGTCAGGCAAGAGGAACACACCTTGAGCAACTTCATTATTTTCTGTCGTGAAGATTCTGCTAGGTCCCTTTTAAGTCTTCCCTCCCCAAGAGCTCATCTCAGTTCCCTACAGAACTCTTCAGTTTTCCTCTGTAAAAAATATTTTGATTTTTTTTTTTTAATCTTTAGAGTGAAGCAGCGTATGCATATGTGTATGATCTGGATTCTAAAACAGTTCAAGAAACAGAAGTGATGAGATGCAGCACAGTACCTTCATCACTCCCTATGATCTCACCTTCCAAGCAACAGTGATCTCCCAGCTTCCCTGTAGCAGGACTGGGCATGGCACTACACGCAGCTGGACAAATGCTTACTGTAACTGAACAGGAGGCTATCTTGTCTGACTTTCCTCCACTCCCTTTTTGACAGTCTGGTTTCCTAGAGGAAATCAGATTTATGCAATCACTCGGTGCGGGCAGGAGCCTGACGGATATGTGTATGCACACACATGGATGTCTGCCTGTCTGACCATGCTGACACCTTCTCAGCCCATCAGCCAATTTCAATCACATCTGAGAGAAGAGCAGAGATAGCAGGCACTTGGGTCGTTGAAAGTTTCATGAGAACAGGCTGCAGCACACAGAGCAGTGCCTCCCCAGAGGGACGGGCTGCGTATCCTATTGGATGCCAGTGAAATCCCAGTGAAAGAATCGTGCTGCTGCTCTCCTGCCCACAGGAAAAGCTCCAGCCAGAGGTCACAGCCAGCCAAAGATGACCAGGTTTCTTCCACTCAAGTGTGCACAGAAAAGCTTACGCTGAATTCATCACTACTTTTTAAATGGTGCTCTGATTAGAGATGATGCTTTCTATGCCTTCTTTGTCTTGATCTAGTCTGAGAGAGAACCGTTCCACACAATACACACACTCCCCAGCACGCTCCCCAGGACCGGTTATTTTACATCACCAGAGCTGTGATGCAGGTGGAACTGGCATTCCACTCCTCTCAGAAATGGAGCATAAAAACCGGGTGCACTTAAGGATCACTTTGGGCTTTGAAACTAACAAATATCATAGAACAAATATCATAGCTTGGGGGTGGAAGGGATTTCAAAGATCATCAAACTCCAGCCCCTCAGCTGCTGGCAGGGTTGCCAGCTGCTAGATCAAGTACTAGATCAGATTGCCCAGGGCTCCATGCAACCTGGCCTTAAACACCTCCAGGGACGGGGCATCCACAGCCTCTCTGGACAACCTGTTCCAGCACCTCACCACTCTCTCAGAGAAAAACTTCCCTCTGACATCTAATCTAAATCTCCCCTCCACTAGTTTAAAACCATTTCCCCTTATCCTATCTCTCTCTGCCCACATAAAACATTGATTACCATCCTGTTTATAAACTCCCTTTAAATATTGGAAGGCCATAAGGAGGTCAGCTGCAATCAGCTATTGCAGACGGTTTCAATGAGACAAAGCAGCATGTACGTGTCTATCTTTATACGCCTCCACCAGATAACAGAACAAGTACTACTGTCCTTCTTTAAGGAAGCTGTTAAGCAATAAGGCAAATAGTGAGGTCCAGCTGAAACATCAGTATTTTTCCTCACATCCACCAGACCCACATACGTTTGGGAACTAAATGCAATTTCACCTGTAGCAAAAAGACCATCTAATAAAAGTGAGAATGTGACAAAGTATTAAGATGCAAGTTTAGGAACACTTCAAGGCGTAAATCTGTGATTTAGGAAATAGTCAGTTTAAAAAAAGAAAAAGAAAGAAACAGCTGATCGTGGTCACCCCAAGCACCCAGACACGAGGAGACCAGCGGTTCACTATCACATTTATTTCGGCCCCGAGCCCTCGCCAAACGCCGCAGTCGTAGCAGCCCCCGGAGCTGCCCGTCCACAACGCACACCCGGGTGCCCGCCCTGCGAGAGCCCCAGCCCCAGCGGCCGACTCGGGTCGAGCCCTCCGGGACAACCTAGGGGCGGGCGGGCGGCACTTTCCGAGGCGCTCCCCGAGGCCGAGTCGCCTCACGGCCCGGGGCGCTCCTCGCGGCTCTCTGCCACTCGCCGTAGAGAAGGCGGCAGAGCCGCGCTCACCGCTCCTTCCCCGCCCGTCGCGGCCCGGGCAGCGCGGAGCCCCGCACGGTTCCTCCCCGCTCGCAGCGCTCGGCATCGCGGCCGGCTCGGAAACGCTGAGCTGCTCCCGCGTGGCAGCGGGCTGACAGAGGACGGTGCGGTGCCGCACGTTCCGCCCCTCCCGGTCCGCCGCAGCCGCCGTTCTTCAGCCAGGTGCCTTTAGTCTAACGCTTCCCTACGGCCACCTCCGGCGGTCGGGGCGGGTCCCCGCGCCCCGCTCCGCGGCGGATGAGACGCGCGCCAGGTGCGGGGCTGCCACGCGCCCGCGGAGCTCCGGCCGAGGCCGAGGCGGCGCCAGCAGGCGGCTGCCGCACGGCGCATCCCTTTGTCCGCGCATCCTCCTCGCGCCCGGCCCTTTGTGTCCCCGCTCACAAAGGAACGCGCTGCCCCGAGCTCCCCTCTACCCCCCCCCCCCCCCCCCCCCAGCCGCCTCCCCGCCCCGGTACCTACTTGTGTTCAGGAAACAGTCCGTAAACCTCCTGAAGCAGCTGGCAGAATTAGATCCATCTTCCATGTCTGGCCCCGGGAGCAGGGGAGACGAGAAGGAGAAGAAGGCGCCTCGCAGCCGCCGCGCAGTCCCGCTCCCGCCGGGGCCGTCGCCTCCTCGGATCCCGTCGCCGCGGGCGGCCGCCGCTGCAGCGCCGAGGAAAGCGCAGGACCACGGGCGAGAGGCGGCCGCGGGGAGGAGGAGCCGCGGATGGTGCTGCCGGGGGCCGGCGGCCGCGGAGCGGAACAGCGAGCCCTGGATGGAGGGAGAAGAGAAGAGTCTCCTCCTGCCGCCGCCGCCGCCTGGATGGGCGATCAAGTGAGCCGCCGCCGCTCCGCCAGCATCTCTTCCTCCTCCTCCTTCCCTCCCTTGGAGACTCGTGAGGTTAAAGGAAGACGAGGAGGGGAAACGAGGAGGCGGCGGCAAGAAGTAAAACGAAGATGGAGAAGCGGAGGAGAAGGAGGGGATTGGAGCGCGGAGAGGAGCTGCCGCCGCTGCGGGGACGATGCGGGCGGAGGCGGCGGGGGCAGTCCCTGCAGCGCGGCTCCCGCTGCTGCTGCTGCCGGCGGCGGCTGTCAGGAGCAGAGCGAGGGAGCTGCGGGCAACCGAGCTGCCTCCGGGCGCGGGGGGAGGAGGAGACCCGCCGCTTCCTCCACCTCCGCCGCCCCGGCCATGAGAGTGGGGCGGGCGGCGGCCGGAGCCGGGCTTTTCCCCGGGCGCCGCAGCCAGGGGGGCCGGGGGGCGGGATGAGATCCGCTCCTCGGGGTTGGACATGCTTCCGCCCGGCCCTCCCTTGCGCGGCAGTTTAAGGCAGGACGCCGGAGAGGCGGCGCAGCTCCGGGAACGGGAGAAGCCGAGAGAGGACGGAACGCGGCGAGAGGCGGCCTCCGCCTCTCGGCCCTCGGCTCCCTCGCAGCGGCCCCGAGCGCGGTCTCCTCCGCAGCGCGGCTCCCGCCCCCGAGCGCTCACATCCCGGTCCCCCTTTAGGCCGGAGGGGGACGCGGTGCCGCCGAGCGCGAAGCGCTTTCGATCCCCTCTTTAAAGTCCTCCGGTCCTCATGCTGCCACCTCACATACAGAGCCAAAAAAAAAAAAAAAAAAAAAAAAAGGAAGCGATCCGCGTTTCCTTCCAGCGGTGCCACCGCTGCCCCGTACGTGCGTGCGCGGCTGCGGGCGGCAGGGAGAAGCGCCGCAGTGCCGCCGCCAGTCCCGGCCGCCGGAGAACGCCCACTGGCGGAGCGAGAGCTCCCGGGCCGCCCCTCAGCTCCAAGCTCCAGCGCTTACTTACAAGCAGAGCGGGAGGGACGCTGGGCAGAGACCCTCCCTATGCGGCCTCGCTATTTCAAATAGCTTCCCTCAGGCTAGAGGCAGATGCCCCGCAGCGGGGAGCGGACCCCATTTTCTGTGGGGCCGCAGCCCCCATCCCCGCGCAGAGCGGCACGGTCGCCCCCGACATCGCTCACCGCACGCTCCTGTCACCCTCCGGAGCACTCGTCGGGCGCTGCCCGCCGCCACCCCTCACCCCGCCACGTCCCACGGGCGGAGGCACTACTCCAACCCCCGGCCCCTCCGTCGGCTTCGCACTCCGCTGGCGAGCGGACTCTCTGTGCCGGCGGTGGGATCCGTGCACGGGAGGTGCTGACAGCCCCGCCTCAAGCCGCTGGGCGCAGCCCTCGGGCCGGCGGCACGGCGCCTCGGCGGGTCTCGCCCCGCAGCGCTCAGAGGGAACGGCCGCCGGGGGAACGCCGGCCCGGGGGGAAGCCGGGGGGTGGCCCGAAACGGCGCGGGGCCGAGGGCTGCACCCGGTGCCTCCACCGCCCGGATTTCGTTGTCGTCCCAAAGCCGCCGCGCACTGAGCGCCGGCCACGGCCGGGAAAGAGGCGGGAGCCCGAAAAGCGAGTTACCTGGGCAGGTGCTCGGCCTCGCCCCGCTCAGCCCTGTTTCATGCAGTACCTGCGGGTCGTTAGGAGCCGTTGTCCCGCGCCGGCCGCCCGCTGACGGGGTGCAAAGCAGCGAGCGGCCAACAGCCGTCCCGAGCCAGCGCCCCACCGCTCACCTGCGCGCCGTGCCGGAACTCTCCGGCCACGCGGCGTGCGCGCAGCGCAGCGCGGCTCAGTTCGAAACGGGGGAACCGACCCGGAGAAGCGGCGGTGCCCGCGCGGGTGGTCCGGCCAGAGAGTGCCGGCGGATGACAGCGGGCACGGGCTGGCAGCTCCGCGAGCGGAGCGGGAGGCTTGGGCGCGTACCGCTAACACCGTTGCAAATGCGAGCGGCGGGGACGTTCGTTGTACAGTTGTCGGCACGGCACCCGTCGCAGCCGGGACAAAGTTTCTTTTCGCGCTGTTCTGTGTGGCGGAGGGCGGAAGCTCCGCGCAGCTCCGGCGCCGGTGTCTGCGCTCAGCGGAGCCCCGTCCCGCTGCCGCCCGGCACGGCGACACGCGGGCGCTCCCAGCTCGGGAGCCCCGCCGACCTGCGTTTAGGCGTCGGTTCGGGCACGTTACCGTTTCGGGAGCTCTGCTGGAGGCGGCACGCGCACCGATATTAAAGTTTGGAGTACGCAGCGCTGTTAATGGGGAAGGCTGCAAAAGAAGATGCCGCTCTATAAGTAGTAGCGCCTTCGAATTAAAACGCGTTTTCAGCTCGTTGCGCGTTACCTGTCCGCGGGAAACAATCCGCGGGGTTCGAAAAGGGTTCAAAACGCCAGAACTGATTAAAGACTCACTACAAACCCGAAAAGACCAGACAGAAAAGCTTAGGGAGGGCGGGTTTGGCTGAACTGCTCCCCTCAATACGGTTCTTACAACCGCCTGTTGCCTACAAATGCCGACCTGAAACAGAAAGAGTCGCATCTGCCTCTGCGGTGCGTTTTGTTTCAATACACGTAACTTTATCCAGGCAGTTCAATAGCCTCAGTTTCAGCGATCAGTCTGTGGGAGATGCTTTTATTTCTTTAAATCCAGCCAGTTTTCACCTGCTTGACACAGCCAACTTCCCTGACTGCCGCGGGACGGCTGGAGACCCAACAAATACTGGAGTTCTCCGAGAAGAAAGCGCAACTGATGGGAACAGAACTTCAACGAGCTGTACCCGCTCGGATCCGCCTGTCCGCGGAGCAATTAACAGCTCCTGCTTTGTTATTACTAGAAAAATCTCCAATGTTAGAACTGAGATAGACTGAAGGAAAAAAAAAAAAAAAAAGAAAAAAAGAAACAAGCGAGAACTATTCATCTGAAGGAGAGAGAAAGCTGCTCCTTCACACAGATTAGTCCCAAATTGTTTTACCGTCAACACCAAATTGCTGAAACGTTTCACTGTCAGTTTATAATTGTAGGAATCGTGTTTGGCTATGCTAATTTATGCTAACCTCCCCTATTGCTGGTCACCCAAACTGCAGTTGTCCAAATATCACCTCCTGCCACGGGATAGCTGCGTATTTATATAGATAACGTGGATTTTTTCATGTATAAATATGTATGCGTATATTCAATAAACCAGGCAGAACACGCGGTGGTTTGTAAGGAATCCAGTCTCCCAGACAAACAGCTTTCAGGCTAAGGGTTTATTTGCTATCTGCTCGTTCCACTGCCATTCACACCTGATCGCTCACCTGCTTCTCGGCAAGGCAAGGGAAAGCAGTTACGGAAGAAACATCAGATGACAATGAAAACTTTTTCAGGGGGGATATATGTGTGTACCTTTGTAAAATATGTCGATTTTCAAACAGCCAACTGCTTGGGAGCAAAGTAGCAGCGTACCACGTGTGCCCGTTCCCCAGCGTGTCTGTAAGTCGGAGCTCCGTCGCTCCGGGCGTAACAGCGCGCAGCCCCGCGGAGCGCCGCCGCCCCCCGGAGCAGCTGCGGTGCTGACCGTGAGGGCGGGTCACGGACCGGGAGAGTCGCAGCGACTCCAACAGGAAGGTTTGCTCTGCTTTGCTACATCATCCCATAAATGGATTTTTTAAAACTCTGAAACACAAATAAATGCAAATTAGTGCACTTTTATGCGTCCGCTTGCGTTAGATGAGAGGGCTCTGTTATCAGTGAGTCATGTGAGGGAGAGAGTGGGAAGAAGTCTTTATATTTAAGTTCTTCAAGGGAACATCACGGGGGTTCAGAAGTCGGAGCTCCCACTGAAGCCATCAGGAGTTGCAGA
This sequence comes from Perdix hodgsoniae, assembly GCA_035772895.1. Classification (NCBI taxonomy): domain Eukaryota; kingdom Metazoa; phylum Chordata; class Aves; order Galliformes; family Phasianidae; genus Perdix; species Perdix hodgsoniae. The sequence goes on along the minus strand of JAPSGF010000056.1, from coordinate 2,974,111 downwards.
TCACATTGTATGAACCAGAAAAGGCCCGTCCCAAAAGCAGCAAATAAGCCCGTTTGGCAATAATTTGGTAATACTGATCAAAATACTCTCAGGAAAACATTATTAAAAAGTTGAACTATAACAGTAGCTGCTTGGTATTAAATGCAGCTTAAAAACAAACACTTCCAGTTCTGTCTGTTAAATTTCAAGAATGGCAGTGACTTGTCTTTTATGCAGTCCCTCTCTTTTGCCTGGTAAACCCTCTTATCTCACTCTTCATCCTTACATCCTGAGAGTTCCCTCTATGATGCGTGATCAGTTCTTTGGGGGGGGAAGGGGGTTAAGGAAAAAAGGACATTCTGGGAAAGGGGAGTTCAGAAAAATCTGGGATGACAGCACTGCAAACGACAGAACCAACCACCTGAAATGGGAAAGACAGAAGCAGCTGCAATGAAATACACAGAGGGGAACCTGTTGGAAAAGGGGGGAGGCAAACTGGTGAGGAAGCTAAAACACAGACTCCAGAGCTGAGTAAAGACCCACATTAAGTTCCTAACTGAAAAGTCCTGTGCAAGTTGATAAAAATAACTGCATTTTTTTCTGAAGCATTTTCAGCTAAATGATCTCATAGAATACAGCAATTACTACCCAGCTACTGAACTGCTATCACAACTAGGAAGCCTGCAGAAAAGACATTGTTCCGTGTCTCATTCTCTAAGTCTTTAGAGTAATTTCTATAGAACCTTATTTCAAAGGAAACTGTTTGTGCAAATAATTATTCTTAAATATCATATGCAAGGAGTAAGCATGTTTAAAGAGTATGTGCCAGCTGTTTTCTACGATCCCCGCAGTCACTCCTACAAGCCACCAGTTTCCCTATTAACTGAGAGTGGGGCTATAGTGCTGGGAGTGCCAGCAGCCATCTTGGAAATGCCCTCTGGTGCTGGGCTTTACCTAGCTCAGGAGCAGAAGAAATACTGTGAGATCCAACATGAACTGCAATTAATTCAGCAAATCAGAACTGTGAAGTTCCCGAGAAGTCCAGTTCTGTCCAGAGATAACTGACACGCAGAAAGTTTCTCTAAAAGCGATATGATGTGTGATGGATGAGCGGTTAGCACCTCACCTCAGTTGATAAAGCTGAGAAGATCATGTCTTTTTCCTGGCTTTTTTTTTTTTTTTTTTTTTTTCTTTCTTTCTTTTAGGAAGGCACAAAACCATGCAAAATTTTCAGAGTTTGTTTTGTTTTTCAGGGAAAAAAAATGTATGACTTTTTAATCTGGAAACTTTCAGGTAGACATAATGTGATATATTTAATTGTAAGAAAATGCAGAATATGTTTTAATTTCAAAAGAAGAAAAGCTTGTGTTAATGCACAGAGGGAGCTATTTACGCTTTACTTTCCTACCAACGTACGTGGATTTGATTCCTACGAAAGGCTAAGTGAGTAGCTAAAGAGAACCTAATGATGCTATCAACCATTTTGTGCTGTTCAACGTAGTACAAAGATCAGATATTTATTGGTTTTATTACAGGCTGTTCAGTACAGCAAACAGCTGTTTGGGTTCAAGCTACTTTGTTAAAGTATAAAAGAAACAACCAACAAAATTACTATCTAAATAAATTAAAGCTTTAACAGTAGCTGTTGTTAGAAATGATACATTATAAACCAAAAGCACCATAAACACTGTAAGCTCTTTGCTCTAAAGATGATCATTTGAGCCATGCCTAGCACAACAGGGTCCTGGCTTGGGACCAGGGCCTCTTAGGTAGTAATGAAACACAAGCAGCAAAGGACGTAACAGTTGGCATGGTAGACAACAGCACTGCTGTTACCTAATAATATTAGAATAGCCATTTTTATTGCAACTAGAATAAATAAGGTTATCAGGATTTCTGTAATTGCGCTTATTTCTATATAGAAATCTCCTAGAGTTAATGTCTGACTGAAGAATGTAGTTACAACTTGCTATCTGCTAGAGAAATAATAAGTAATTCCAGTCCTGTGTTTAATCAGTAAATAAAATTTCTAACCTTTACATGAATTAAAGTTGCTTTAAATGAACAGACTTAAGGGGGGAAAAATGTTACTACCAATCTACCTTTTGTTCCTCCATCTTAAGATTAGCTAGCACAGAACACAGATCGTATGCTGCTATTGTTACGATAGGGATGTCAGCCATGTCTTGCAACTCACTTTCTTAAAACTTTCCAGGCATTTTCTCTGACACAATTTGCAGGCAAACTCTTTGACAGAACATGCAGCATCAGCATTAGGCTTAACCTAAACCTACAGCTGATTCCTTTTTGATATCAAGTGCAGGTGAAAAGAAAAATGGAAGCTGAGCCCAGCCTTTAGAATTACCTACAGGGAAATAAAATTTCTGTTGAATTCAAGCATCCTGTTATGACCTTTGAGCAAGGATCAGAGGAAAACAAGTTTCTCTTTTTTGAACAATAGCCCCTCCTTTTCATTGTAATTTCTCCTTTGTTTTCTACTTTCTGACAAATCTGATTTCTCTCAGTTGCAGTAACTACCATGTTCCCCTCTGGGAAGAACAGGACTTTTACTCTCTTCCATCTGTTAAAAAGGTCTGTGTCTGTCAATAGTGAAATGCAGTCATTACCCTTCAGAGTTAATACTCTGATGAGACAAAAAGCATCAAGAAACACCCCTAGAAACCATGAGCTATTTAATGTGTTTCAATCCATGCCTTGTTACCTGTGCAATCCTCAAATCTAGAGTATTTGCCTTTGAAATGAATGAAATTTCCCCTGTGTGGGCTCTCAGACCAGTGCTGCAGTAACATGCATTCACCCCACACTGCGAGCAGACTGGTTACATTGAGAAAAGTTTAGTATTTAGGGAACTTTTCTCTGTCCTCACTTTATGCATCAACAAATTCAGCCCAACTTACCTCCCTACTGCAGCACACATACACACACTAGGAATATATTCCTGCTGTCTTCGTACCCCACACTAGAACATACTTGCTGTCTTTTTCATACCTGTTATCACACCTGCAGGTGCTCTCTCAATCCTCCTTTCCCTCTTACTCCTACTCCAAAACAGCTATAGAATAGAAGCAGCACAAATGATTTATTTATTAATTTTCTTTAGAACAGAACTAAAGCTGAACTCAGTAGGTATATTTAACAACAGTTCTGTTCAGGCTAGGGAGCTTGCTAGTCCTGCTAGCCAGGCAGGTTTGGGATTTTAGAAGATATTGTTTGTAGAAATTAAACACAAAGTAGCAGTGTACTGCAAAATATTGCAACCACATTTAGATAGACCTGAGTATCTAGCAGATTTTTTGCAAATAGTTTGTTTGAACAGATCATTTAAATTTCTTTTTTCCCTCTTTTTACTGCACCTTAAAGATAAAAGCAGAAGAGAAATCACAGTGTATCACACTCCACACTGTCTTATCCCTAGCTCAGCTTCCTCTTGCTGGATCCAGCCTGCAGGGATGTAATTGGGGCACCTGCCTGGCTGTTTTCAAGACAAAGCAGTGATGTGGTTCCCACCTAATCACAGAGCTCAGAATCCCTGAACTGAGGCAACTTTTGGAAAGCCCTCAGGTTTGTAGTCTCTAAGAGCAGAAAAAAAAAAAAAAATCATAGCATAGTCCCAGCACCCGAGTTACATCAGACCACTTCTGCTCTGACCTGGTTCATGCATACACAGATATATTTATCTATCATTATGTATTTTACGTACAGATTGAAACCCAGACTAAACAAGACAGTAATGGAGGAGCAACTCCGTGTTTATTTTTGGAGAAAGGGTTCCTTTGTGAGACCACAAACCTCTCATTTAACTTAGAGCTCTATGTGGGGTTTTTCATCCATGGTTACTCTAACTTAAGTTGTGGCTTAACTGCATGTGGCTTCACTGTATAGAATCTAAAGGGTTTTTTCAGAAAAGCAGAATTTCAGTGTCACACTCAGTGTCTCCCTGCCTTGAGAGCAGGCCATGACTGCAGGTATCACAGCCTGGAGCCCACTCTCTGCTCCAGGCTTACAATGTCCTGAGCCAGTGGCCTGACAGCGATTTGCACGTCATCAGCCACTCTGCTTCCAATACACCAGCAAAATCATTTAGCCTTCTTCTTTCTTCTCCTCGTTTCCAGCCAGAATAAATGTACAGTCATTTCTCTTGGACCAGCTTTTTCTTCTAGCTTTCAATATCTCTTCAGTCTCCTTGACATTTAGTATTTAAAGGGAGCAATAATATCTTCCTTGGACTTCATTTTCTTTGATTAATCAGGACAAATCTTTTAGCTTATCCATATAACAGTAACTCCAGTTTCCTGGCAATCCTACTAGCCCTACTCCACACCTTTTCCCCCTAGCATTTATCTTTCCTCGCCGCAACTGACTACAACAAGACGTGCTGTGGATGGGCTCTCACTAAGCTAAGCTGGCTTAAGTGCTTCTCCAGTTCTTCTAGAAAGAAAAATTGCCTGATACACCATGGAGGTATATATATAGTTTGTGAGGGCGGTCATTTTGTGATGAATTCGTGAGGACCTTCTTTTGGTTGTTCTAACTGGTGAGCTCAAAGCCAAAATTCTCATGGGTCCTTAGGTAAATTATTTTGCTCTTTGTTCAACTACATTTCATCCCATTTCTGTTAATACTGGCTTCAGAGTTCTCTGAATTGTTCCAAAATCTGCTCCAGTTCCCTTCAATGCAGACAATAGCCTCTAAAATTTTATAATCAATAAACTCTGCTGGCAAACTCTTACTTGCATGCAGGAAAGAAAGAATGAAACCAGCTCAATCCCCAGACAAATTCTTGCTAAATTCAACTCATAATCTTCCATATGCCCGCATTGCAATTCCCCTCCCTTTAGCTGTAAGCACTTAACCTTATTCATAGGTAGTCTAAAACTCTCAAAGTTCCTGCTGACTTTCAAGGCAGTGTTTGATACCTCTGTAGAACAGGTCAGTGTTACTTATGAACACTGTTTTACAAAGAAAACACAGCAGTTTTTCCCTGACGTGACTTAGAAAGATTTTTAAAAGAGCTCTAAAACACAACTGAAAAATTGAAATGCAAGTATTCCAGTTCCCCCTCTACTCCTCTGCCTGCAGCATTACCCTCTGTTTTCCCATCCATCACATGTATGAGGAAGGAGTCCAGGCTGGGGCCGGCCTTAGGCAGAGGCAAAGTAAGCAGATCCCCAAAGCCGCAGACTGCTGGAGGGCACCTGGCTGCCTGCTCTGCCCTTCCAGGAAGGCGAGCAGACGAGATGTGCAGGCCGGGTAGCCACCCAAGCAGCACAGCCTCTGCCCTGCCTAAGAAGCCTCCCACTGCTTCAGTCACTGAGGGGATGGTCAGAATGCATGGCTTCTCCTTACTGCCTGCTGTCATTTTCTTTCAAGGAAAACAAATTCGTGCTCTCCTTTGTTTTCCCTCTTCCCATGGTCATTTTTTCTGTGTTACACATGACACTAAACAGTTTTAAAAACAAACCCTCAGATCCAACAGAAGTCTAATTTCTCAAGTCCACACAGCACTGAGATCAAACTATCCCTCCTCAGCTGTGAACCAGCAGCCTTGTATGCAAGACCCCTCTACAGAACATTCAATTACAAAGAACATAAATTACTCAATTTAATCTGAGAAGAGATTGAGAAACTCCAAGCAACTGTAAATGAACTGCAGTTTGAAGAAAGAAATCTCTTGGTTTGTTTGCCTGTTCATAGGGTTGTAAAGCAGCCCTCACCTCCCTGGCTGTACATACCTTTTTGAAGTGTGAGATTGTTCTCTGTAATCAGATACCTGTCCTGTCCTGAATGTAAAAGGATGACTGACACTTAAAGATTAATGTCAATATTAACAGCTTTCAATGAGATTGTTGCAGCATGTTGCCAAGTGAAAATATTTGATCTGAGCTCTGTGGAAGCATGGTGCACAGTCTGATGTGTTTCCAAAGTTTTTCTTAGAGTTTTCCAATGATTGAGTTTCAGACACCAGTATGAATCTATCTGACAGGGCAGCAGCTGCTATAGTTGCACTGACCCATACTCCGCTTTGGGATACTGCTGACTCGATCACAGCAGGATTTATTTAAGCTTTACCTGAACACTGTGTCAGATTAGGTTTATCAAAAGACATTTTGAAATGGTTGTTGTTTTGCATTAA